>CM042162.1:5952126-6004626 GCA_023376005.1 Doryteuthis pealeii
TTGTGCGTCAAAAGCAATTTTTATTTTTTATAGTAAGAGGAGAGAAGGAAAGTCGGATGTGTGTGGAGAAAGTTAGACAAACACTGGATGTTGTAGAAAATGGATACGTTGTAACGTATCGGTCTGTTAGACCTTCTTCCGGACTTTGGATTGAGTTCTGGTGAACATTTTCATACTGATGAATAGGTGGTCAGGTGTTGATAGTAGCAGAGGTTGGTAGTAGGAGATTTTCCTCTTTTTCTCAGAAGGTTGTGTAGAAATGGGGTTCTGATAAGGATGCCACAGGTGTTAGGTCTTACTATCACTTCCCTCTCTAACATCCACAACTAAAAATCTAAACAAATCTTCCAAGTCTGAAACATAAGCAACACACCAAATGTTAATTGTAAATCCATCTTACCCAATATATTTCCCCATACCCAAATAAAATCACCTTCATAAACAATAATAGACAATAAAGACAACAAGATGAGACTTAGCAAATAAATAAATAAATACATATATATATATATATATATATATATATATATATATATATATATACACTCATAAACAATCCTTATGCCATTCACCAAATATACATGAATCACTACATCTTCAAACCCAGTATACAAGACCAACCCACTCCCAAACAACTAACAACAAAAACTAAACATCTGTGTATTTATAATTTCATTATGACAACGTTTGATATTTATTTAAGAGCTATTGCTAAATAGGTTGATATGTAAATAGTATAATAATCTTGATTTAAATCTCTTTCTTACTTAAAAAGAAGTTTGTGAAATGTTTACATTGATTTGCCGATAAAAATGGGAAGAGGGTTAAAATATTTACAATTATTTGCCGAAAAAAGTGACAAAAACATAACTCTGAAAATATGTAAGTTTTGCCGGAAATTCGCCTGACACTGGTTCACAAAAGCATAGCGTAAATTAAAACACAGCGTAAAATAAAAATAAAAATATTGTATGTGTGTGTATGTGTATGTGTGTGAGTGTGTATGTGTGTGTGTGTGTGTATTTGTGTGTGTGTGTTATGAAAGCTTTTCAATCTTTCAACAAATGGCCTTTTTTATTGTGAAAACGAAGTACGAAATTGTCACAATCTTTTAGTTCCATCTGAAATGGTTCCAAACTGACTGGCGGTGAATGGAATTAACATGGTAACAACAAAACCATTTGAAAATGGTGCCACCAAAAAAAAATTGGCACACCTGTATACATCAATGTTCGAAGCGAACTAATCGTCTAATCTCCTGAATCAGAGATTGCCTAGAAAGCTGACTAGATAGTGAGAAAGATGCACACACACACACACACACACACACACACACACACACACACATATATATATATAATATATATTATATATATATAGAGAGAGAGAGAGAGAGAGAGAGAGAACTAGTTCTCAGTGTGAATATATCATATTTGTATATATGTTTTATATTCATTCATTGGCAATTCAGTTTCGAAATTAAAGTTTCAAAACTTTATCGGCATTAAATGACCCACTGAGGTTGATATGCCGTAAAACAAAACAAACCAAACCAAAAACCAACCAACCAAAAGAGGGTACTAGAAGCTTTTGTAAAGTCAGAATATATCACGTTAACATTCTGAGAACCAGTTGAGTAAACAGTGAATTTTTAAGAATATCGATTATGAGAATATCATTTCATGACAGGATCCTTTTATAAATGTATTAACATAAATCTGAAACTATGAATACATTTCGATTTATATCAACGAATATGCACAATGACAATATTTGCTTTAATATTACGCAATTTTCTGCTGATTTTTAAAACGGGTTAATTATTCCATAGCAGGACCTCTGGATATACTACAGTATGATAATGCTATTATTACAACGTTTGATATGTTTACTTAAGAGGTATTGCTAAATAGTTCAATATGTAAAAAGTATAATCTTGATTTACCTGTCTCTCACTCTTTCTTTTCTTTTTATCTTTTTATTATATTCAATTGAAAGATTAGTGTTATCGCTTCAGTGGGATCACCCCTCTAGCTTTCCCATCCACTCTCTAGTTTATCTTTCTTTTTCATTTTTCTTGTGTAGGGTGTTCTTTTTCTTCCCTTTCCTTCATTATAAAAACAGAATGGCCCTTTATTTAGCAGAGGTGATAACACTCATTCTATCTTTCATTCTTATATATTTCAGTGTAGCATTTACTTAAGAGCTATTGCTAAATAGTCCAATATGTAAAAAGTATATCTTGATTTACCTGTCTCTCAATATTTCTTTTCTTTTTATCTTTTCATTATATTCAATTGAAAGATTAGTGCTATCGCTTCAGTGGACTCACCCCTCTCTCTAACTTTCCCGTCCTCTTTCTATTTTTTCTTTCATTCTTGTCATATTTCTCCTGTATAGCGTGTTATTTCCTTTCCTTTCCTTTATTATAAAAACAGAATAATCCATTATTTAGCAGAGGTGACGACCCTCATTCTTCTTTTGTTTCTTTGTTTCTTTAATTCTTATATTTTTCAGTGTAGAAATATATTTTTCTTCCTTTTCTTTCTTTATGATAAAAAAACGGAATGGTCCATTTTTATCTGAGCTGACGACACTCAGAAGAAATAAGAATTCAGTCCATAACCAACACAATTATCAGGATTTAAGTTTCTGCATTTTATCTTGGACGATCTCATTTTTAACCAGAAGGTGTTGAAGGATCATACTTATCGTGCAATTAAGGAACACTTGTATTAATATATAGCTTACATTTCATCTTCGACGATTTGGACCGTCTCATTTTTTACCAGAGAGCGTTGAAAGTTGATAACTGTCGTACAATTAAGGAACAAGAGGGTTAATATATAGATTGCATTTCATCGATTTGGACTCTCATTCTTAACCAGAGCGTGTTGAAAGATGATAACGGTCGTAAAATTAAGGAACAGGCGTATTGATATGTAGATTATTAATCGTTGTGATTTTCATATCATCTTGATCAGTTCGGGTCAAAATGACACACCTATCGCAAGATCGATATTTCAAACCCCTGTGTAAATTCGCCCGGCCAATCTGATAAATTTTATCTGTTTACCAAAGTATTCTGTCAGTATATCTCACCCAAAAGGCTTCCTTCCTGTATCCCATAGTTCTGTTGCTCATCCTCGTGGGGACACGAATCTGTGATAAGAGAAGCTCGCCCGTAACTTGAGCTTATCAGGAATTTGATTTCAACATGCTTTATAAATATTGTCCGAGTAAGGACCATAGATAATAATTACACGAGATTAAGCTGCTTTTGTTAAATTTATACAATCCATTCTTCTTCTATTCGCTGGTAAACACGTTCAGCGACATATTGTGCTCTGTATTTGCGCTAATAATTAAAAACAAATAAAACTTGTTTATAAACATTTAAAACTAAAATCTGAAATGTTGATTTAAGCAAGAATCCAATCGGTAGAGCGTTCGGATTGGAACCACAAGGCCCCTGGTTCGTAATACCGACCCTCGCCCACTCAGCGTATGAATAGCACCGGGATATGTGCGGTAGAGTGAGAACTGATGGTAGGTGTGGCGCTCCACCTCAGACGCTAACATACTCCCCATGGTCTAGCGCTAGTGAAAAGGGGATATACCCCTCGCTGTATGGCTGATATCGACATTAGGCCACCCCGACGACTTTACTTTTTTTTTATATAGGGTGGAATGGAGATGCGTTATGTAATGGTTATAGTCGTAGGAAATGGACTCGTCAACCCGAGATTAATTCCTGGATGAAGCTGGCATTCCAGATGGTGCTTAATACCCTTGGGAAAGATATGAATCAAAGCCTCCCTCCAGCTATGGGTAAATAGCAGGGCAGACTGGGCTCTTTAACCATGACTAGGTAAACAGTCTAGGAGAAGGTAAACTCTGAATTCAAACCTGTTAAATTACGCTTGAAATTGACCTTGTGTCACATCCTGCTCGTGCGGAGGGGTTGGTTTGGTTTGTTTTGTTTTACGGCATATCAACCTCAGTGGGTCATTTAATGCCGATAAAGTTTGGAAATAAATCAATTCTTAATGGATAATACCATTTTTTATAAAATACGGGTTTTTCTATTAACCCATAGATGGGACCCTAACAGGTACTATACCACTCCGGTCAGAGTGGACCAGGGAGCATGGTGATGAAGGGGTGCTCCACATTCCCAAACCTCCAAAACTGGAACCTCACCATCAAGATAGAGTTTAACGTCATTCCCATGACATGTAGACCCGCAGCCACCGCCTTCTAGCACCATATGATAAAAAGGGGATGGGCTTGCCATAAGGGCAATAGGGTTGGGAAAATCATATAGCTGCTAGGGCTTGACGTGACCAGCCGTTCGAGGGGGCCTCCGACCGTCCGTCTAGCCCAAGATATGGCAAAAGTGAATTTGCATGTCATGAACTGCTCATCACCCTGGCTCTATCCTAAGCATCACGAGTCGCCACCCACGGCCAACAGGCGGCCTTTTGGGGAGTCTTACCCCCTGCAGAGGTGCAGTCGTGCATTCTAACGCCCCAGCCGACAGGGCGGGCCGGAGGGTGTGTAAATATATATGTCTAATGGAGACGCGTAGTGTAATGGTTAGAGTCATAAGAAATGGATGTCGACCCGAATTCCAATCCTGATTAGGATGTTTGCATTTTACATAGCGCTAATAAACTTGGATCCAACTATGCATTCAAATACTCTTCTTTAACTATGGGTTAATAGTAGACAGACTGAGATCTTAACCTTGTCCTCTCCGTTTAGATAAATAGCATATACTGGCGCTTTAACCTTGTCTAGGCAATCAGTTAGGAGAAGCAAACTTATTAACCTGTTAGACTTAGCTTAAGAAAAACCGTGTGTCATCCTGCCCTTGTGGAGATGGTTAGCAAATATCCATATCCTACATACTGCTCCTCCGTTGGTGCAGAAATCTGCGATAGGGAGATTAAGCGTCAATTAAGTTTATCAAGGATTTTATTTATAAATGCTCTATAATATTGTCCGAGTGAAGATCGTAGATATAATTGCAAAGGGATTAATCCGTTTTTTGTTATATCTATATATATTTTTTTTTTTTTTTTTTTTCTTTTTTCTTCTTTCTTCCTTTAGTTCCGTCCTTCTCTTCATTTTTAGTTTCATGTTCTTTCTTCTTTTTGTCAGTTAATGTTCTTCCTTCTTTTTTTAGTTTCCTGCTCTTTTAGTTTCCTGCTCTTTTAGTTCCTTCTTTTTTCCTTTTGTTATTTCATGTTCTCTTTCTTTTGTTAGTTTCCTGCCTTCTTTAGTTTCTGCTCTTTTAGTTTCTGCTCTTTTAGTTCCCGTTCTTCTTCCTTTTTGTTAGTTCATGTTCTTCCTTTCTTTTTGTTAGTTTCTGCTCTTTTGTTCCGGTCTTTTCTTTCTTTCCTAGTTTCATGTTCTTTCTATCTTACTGAAAAGCACGTTCCTTCGGGACTCATCATATCGTGATCGGGGGCCTCCGGTATTCGAACTCAAGGTTGCCGAGTTCGATAAGAATGTTCGCGAGTTCGAGAAGTCTCCCGAGTCCGACAAAAAACACACTGAAGAAGACAGAGGGCACGTCGACCGAAAGGTTGTGTATATAACAATGAAGAGGAGGACAATAATCCGAATGATCCAAATGATACAAAAAGCCGCTAATTTGCATCGATCATTCAAAAGTCGTATTTTTAAAATAAGTAATGAATAACGCAAATCAAACGTATAAACTTTTCCCATGCCTTTCTGTATCGGTTGAATAAAATATGCCTATATACACAGGCAATATTTGAATGTCCTGAAAAAGATATATATATATATATATATATAATATATATAATATAGATTACTATATATATTAAATACCAAACTTGTTGGTAAATCTTCGCGGTGAGAAAAAAACCCAGCAAATAGTGATTGTAAAAACAACTAATGTAGCGTCTAGTTTGTATTCGCCTGGGAAGTTGTTTGTCCCTTTTAGTTGTTGGTGCCCGCTAGGGCACCAGTATTTAAGCGCCGGGTTCAAACTCTTCGCTCTCTTTTTCGTTTCAGTAACTACGAGCCACATGGGGTAGCTTTTATCTAACCCCTCTCGTTGGGGCTCCGCCCCCTTACATTACTGTAAGTCTTCACAGCATGAACTATTCCTAGTCTCATGTCTGTACTTTTATATGTTAGAATGTACCATTCATGAATGTGTCTTTATCTTTATTTGTGTACTCCTTTTTATATGTACTCTTTTACTATGTACGTTATATCTACTGTTATCCATGTGCTGTGTATATTAAATGTTTTTGTCTGTTAACCTTCGTCGGAGTTTTGTGTCTCCAAAGTATCTAATAACTTGCACTCTTCTTACACTACCAAAAATTACCCTGGGGAGAAATAATTTTTTGGAAAAAAGAAAAGACCAAGATAATCATACCAACCAAAAGTAATCTATTGGTACAATATTTGGCCAAAAGGAAAAACAAATGTATATGTGTATATATATATATATATATATATATATATATATATATATTCATACAAAACCGCCAGGAAACTAAAGCTAATAAGTAAAAAGTGCTCAATACCTAAGAAAAGCTAATGATAAAGATAAATCTAATGAGTCAGATAAACCTACTAGTAGTTTCGCGTATTGCTCTTCTGATGAGCATTAAGCGAAACTTTTAGTAGGTTTATCTGACTCATTAGATCTTATATATATATATATATATATATATATTATTATATATGTGTGTGTGTGTGTGTGTGTGTGTGTGTGTGTGTGTATTTATTTATGACATAGGTAACTATGTAACAAGTCAACGGAGCTGGTAGTCAGTTATTTTCTCGCCTATCATATTTTCAAACCAAGAAGGATACACATTCTCTAGCATTGATATTGAGCACCATTTATAAATATACCAAACTAGTTATATATATAATATATATATATATATATATATATTATATATATAGTGCAGTATCATCCACATTCTAATTCGAACAGAATGGTAAGTCAACAGTATATTTCTTAAATATAGTTTTATTTAACACTGACACTCATTCATTCATGCTAAATAACACAGAAGCATAGGCGAAAAGCCATACATGGAAAAATGTGTATATATATATATAGTGTGAGATGGTCACTGTTTCAGTTTATGCTGGAATGGCGTACCAAAGGCAGTATTATGAGTACTCAATATAAAATAGAGCTGTTATATAATATAATAAGATACATATATAAAGGTTTTACATATCTATTTATTAGGTGACAAAGGAACATTCACGGCCATATTGGTCTTATGCGATGCAACCATCAGGTGAAGATGTTTTAAATGCCTTTGAAACATCTTCACCTGATGATTGCATCGCATGAAACCAATATGGGCGTGAATGTTCCTTTGTCACCTAATAAATAGATATGTAAAACCTTTATATATATAGTGTGGATTTGTCATCGTAATAAAAATATATATGCTCAATGTTTATAAATATACGTGTGTCTCACGTTATATACAGGGTGTCCCAGAAGTCGCGCACCACATAATTTTTTTTTCAGATTTTATTGGATATGGGTGAGAAATTAACAATACAAGAAAGAGTTAAATTGTTTTTTTATGTTTGGAAGAGATGGGGCTACATACCGCTCTGTAGCTGAAGAATTCAACCGCATTCATTCCGAGCGAGAAAAACCATCGAACCATACCACTGTCTACCGTTTGATAAAACGTTTCCAAGAAACTGGCTCAGTTGCTGACCGCGAGAGATGTGGTCGATGAAAGAGTGCAACTGATGAAGCAACATCAACTATGGTTTTGGCGAATGTTGCTAGAAGCCCCGTGAAATCAGTAAGGAAAATAAGCCAGGAGCTTACGATTAGCAAATCATCAGTACATCGGATTCTTAAGACACAGAAATTTCATCCGTACAAAGTCCATCTTGTGCAAATTTTATAAAGAGAATTGATGTATGTATCAATGGAGAGGGTGAACAATTTGCGCATCTATTATGGTTATGATGAATAAAATTGATATTCATATGTCTTTTTATACATTTTATATGTATTTTCATACATGTTGCGCGACTTCTGGAACACCCTGTATAAACAGTTACTTATACAGACGAACACACACACACACACACACCCACCACACACACTTTATATATATATATATATGTATGTATTAACTTAATTTGAATATATCTAAACCGATTTTAGTAAATAGTAAAGCTAAAATCAAAATGACCAAATTTGATTTTGCCAAGATTATCCCCCCTCTCCAAAAAATAATTAAAATACATTATCGATCAATCGATCAGTTTGAGTCTTGATTCATGATCAGAAAATCATTAATTTATGGAATTATTTTTTAAACTAAAGAGTCGCTCTTGGCCATTCCCATTTTATTTAAATTTCAATCTCATAAAATTGGTATTTATCAAGAGGTTAAATCTTAGTTTTGGTTCAAATTTTGATCTTCAAAATCAGACCAGTATACGATTATTGAATGTAGATTAGGAAAACAAGCAAAAAAGTATTTTAAGTGTTAATGTAATGAAATATATCTTATTAGCAGCGGCTACCCGGCGTGGCCTGGGTAGAGGGTGATTTTTAAAGTTAGTCCCGCAGATCTATTATTACTGAATCGTGAGTTGAATCCTTGTGGGATGCCCCATTTAAATCCCTATGTAAAAAAATAGACCTTGCATTGATCCAGCTACTCTGAAAAGAAATGTTAATGTCTACTATCTAAAATATTGAATGAAAAAAAATTCCATGCTGTTATCATTTAAATTTTATCTTTTAATTATCTTCACGAATATAAATAAAATCTATTATTTTTGCTCAGAAACCAAGCCCTGGTGATATTTAATGTATATATATATATATATATTTACTTTGTCTTTAATTGTTCTATTTTCGAAGTTTCCTTTGGACATACATACACACACAACTGCCCTTTATATATGTATAGATAGATAGTTTAGAAAGAGAAAAACCAAACTAAGAAGTCGGGGCGGCCTAAAGTCGGTATCAGCAAGTCAGCGAGGGAGTCTATCCCTTTTCAATAGCGCTAGACCAAGGAGATTTTTTTTTTGGGGGGGCGTCTGAGGTGGAGTGCCACGCCTACCATCAGCTCTTTACTTTACCGCACAGATCCCTGTGCTAATCATACGCTGAGTTGGCGAGGACCGGTATCGAACTAGGAACCTTGTGGTTTCTAGCCGAACGCTCTACAGACTGAGCTAAAGCGGCCAAGTAACCAAACCAAACTAATAAGGATTATAAAAACATTACTTATTTTATTGTTTTTTCAATTGATTTCTAAAATTATATATATGACTGCTTTTAATACGTTTGGAAATAAAATGATTGTATTAGAAATCAGTAACAGCAAATAAGCATTGATTAGAAGTAGTTTTGCTAAAATCATGCAAATTATTTCCACCATATACTATGTAAATCTTTATTCATCAGATATATCTTCTTATTATAATGGAGATTGTGTGTTTGTATGTCTGTAACCGAAACTATATTACTACTCAAGTCACAATTCCCTTAGTTATTGACATCACATTCTCAACGATTTTATTTTATATTTAAACTTCAATTATTAATAAAATCGTTTTACATTATTAATACTGTTAACCATATATGCATACTGACAACATGCCATTATATTTATATATACAACAAAATAGCGGTTTACAGTGTGAACGGGAAGGCTAATTTGCTTATTAATATTAAAAAGTCGAATTTAATAAATATGTGCTTAGTATTATTGATTTCTAACTGTTTGGTTTTATTTTAATGAATATAAGCAAAAATCTCTTAAATGAATCTTAAATGAAATCCATTAACAAGATAAAAAATAACTGTCATTTTATTCTTTACTTCCTCTTTTAACTAAATACTTAAATTAGAAAAAATAACAATGAAAGACGAGAGTGATGGAAGAATAAGTTTCAGTTGTTCTATTTTTTATTATACTCCTTCTGTTTCAAATCTTTTTATCGGTATTTAGTTTCATTAGCCTTTCTAATTTAATATAATATTTTATTACATTAAACTTAAATACTTGCACCCGGAGGGTGCATATATTTGCTAGTATATATAATACATATTTGAGGATTTTAAATACACCAATAATATGGACAGTTTTGCCGGTAATCTAACACAGTTAGACTTTAATAGAGACATCGCTAAGTTTCCGATTCGAAATCTACCATCGTTTGCATCGAAGTGTTTAAAATCATGACTAATGGGTATTATCATATAACTGATGGAATTTGACGTTAAGAAAATGTTATCTTCCTTTTGAGTTTATCATTTAATACTACCATCGCGATGTTAGATCCTTCCTTGATGAGATCTTGCCAAACAGACGGAGAGGTTTTGTTGAATACCCATCACGTTCACCAGACCTCACACTACTGAGAAACAGTATATTGAAAACTTAGGACCCCTTCCTTTTAAACAGAACAAATATCGATGTACATTTTTCTTTTATAAGATAATAGTAGGATGGCCCAAAATTCGTCTGCTCGCGACAGATCTTTTGTTTAAAAAAAAAACAAATGTTACGCTCACAACATAAGGGGGGGGGGATTGAATGATCTAAAAAAATGAGAAAGTTTTGAAATAAAATAAATAATGCCTTATAAATATCATTAAAATCCGATAATTCCCGGATATTTGGTAACTTATTTTCTTTGGGGGAGCTAAATTCATTTTGTCAAAAACGCATTTTACGTCAATCTTGGGCCTCCCTAGATTAGCTGTGCAAATTATCGCTGGCTCTAAAAAAGGGTGATCACAGGAAATTCTTCTAAAAATCATATAAAATAAACTAACTGTCCGATTTTAATAAAACTTTCGGTATATGAAGTAATAATATATATATAATATATATATATATATATATATAATATGTGTGTGTGTTGAAAAAACAAAAGATGGTTACAAAAGCATGGGATCATCAGGAGAGAATGTGCAACCGTTTCGGGCCTTCCTCTCAACGGTTTTAAAAAGCCACATCGCCTCCCCCCCCACACACACATGATGTGAGGTCCTCAGAATATCTGTATCGACCGCATGTGGATCGGTCTTCAACAAAAAAATAAGACGGTTGCACATTCTCTCCTGATGATCCATGCTTTTGTTATATATATATATTATTATATATATATATATATATATATATATATATATATATTATATATATATATTAAATATAGACAAAGTCTACGCAATGAAACCTACAACAATCGCTGAATTGAGAGCAACCATTGAACGTGAATGCACGCAAATACCAAGGAAATTGTTTCATGATGTGGGCTATTGTAAATTCATTTCCACATTAAAAATTAAACAAATAATAAAAAACACCCGGTTTACAATTATTTAAACTGTGTATACATCTTTTTGGGACACCCTGTATATGTTTTACCCGAGATGACTCTCCCCGTTTATGTACTCGAAGAGGAACGAGTATATAACAACTGGGTATAGGGTTCCGACGAAACGACGCAAGTATTTTCTGTAAATATATATTGAAAACTACTTTTGATATTCTCCAATAACCATTTCTTACTGGTAAATTCAGATCCTTTCATAGATCAAGCATTTCATACCACAGAAAATTCAGAAAATTTCGCACGTACCTAACGCGTTTTTAAACCTTCACTTCGAATACAAATTTCTCGTATAATTCACATGCAATTGTCCAAAGAATCGAACTAACTTATTTAGTTCCAGGAGCGCAATCACGTCTACGGTGGTCAGCTACGTGCAACAGAGAGGGAATCAGAAGAACCTTTAGAATTGCTATAAATAGCCAATGTCTTTCGTTTCGTCTGGACGCTTTGTTTAAGAACCATTCACAATTGGGCATCCCTGATTTGTTTCGTCGGTTTTAGAATATGAGTCACTACGGTTCCGTTGTACTCCTCTACCGATAGAAATGTTCTACTGCTGTACATCAACGTACCGTTCTGTTTTTCATTGGGATGTCAAATAGCATTTTTGAAGCTTCATTTAATTTGGACTTTACTCATCCGTTATTTTTTGAAAAATTCCTTAAGGTAAGAGAAAATAATTATCCCTTGGTTAAATTTTTGAAAAGTGGAAGAACTCATAGAGCGCAGCTCATTTTTAATACAGTTTAGAACATATTATAAATATTATATATATAATATATATATATATATTGCGCCCCCCCCCCAATAATGGTGGGGGGGGACAAAGTTAAGTGACCTTCATCATGTTGGTTGGATCAAAAATGGTATGTCCGAAAAGGAGTAAAGTAGAAAATTGTTTTTGTATGCAAAGAACGGGACGGAATCTGTTGATGAGGAGGACTTCGAGTATAGCTAGTTGCAATTCATTGGATGAGGATGCCAAAATCGAGAACATTCCGGGCTTATAAGCTGTAGCACAATCAGGATTGTCCGACAGGTGTCGCCCAATGGTAGAAGGTGAATATGAATTACTTGGCGGAGAAGAGTGGTCAAAGTTGTTGTTACGGATATATGATGGAATGTGTTGGTTTATTCTGACCACCAGCATGATGAAGGTCACTTAACTTTGCCCCCTACCATTATTGGTGGGGGGGGCACAATATATATATATATATATATATATATATATTATTATATATATATATAAGGATGGGAGGGTTAGAATAAATCCGACAAAATGTGGTTAAGAATAGAGGAAAAAAGTGTCGACAAAACAACCCAAACAAGCAGATGTTGAGGAAATATTTCGTTACACATAAGTGCGACTTCTGCAGTCTTTTATTTGAAACATTTGTGCAGCATACATTTGTTTTTATAGTGGAAAAGGTGAACGGATGAGGGTTGGGGTGAATGATAAAGTCAGGATAGTGGGATTGAGTAAACCAAAGGCCAGGCTTTTTTAACATAATATATTATGTTATTGAAACAGATTAGCGTTATCGTTTCCACACGCTCATCCTCTCACTATATTTCCTCTACTCTCATTTTATATTTTTTCTGTGCAGCATGTCTTCACGTTCTGACGACTCATAAGAAATAAGAATTTGGCGGTTAAGCAACGCCGAATAATCAGGATTTAAACTTTTCATTTTTATCTTGGACGATTTGGATGGTTTCCTTTTTAACCAGAGTGGGTTGCAAGTGGATAACGCTCGTGCAGTTAAGGAACATGAGTATCAATATAAAGATCTGTATTGTTTGCACAACTGTTTTTTTTACCTGTGTATGCAGGTGTATCTATGTGTGTGTGTGTGTGTGTGTGTGTGTGTGTGTGTGTGTGTGTGTGTGTGCGTATTTACCCACGCCTCCGCACGAGCAGGATGTGACAAAAGGTCAATTTCTTAAGCAGAGTTTTGCTTCTCCAAGACTGTTTACCCAGCCAAGTTTTAATAGCTCAGTCAGCCCTACTATTTACCCATAGATGGAGGGAGAGTAGCTGATTTCATACATTTCCCCAAAGGTATTAGTGCAATGTGAAAGGTAAACAGGCTCGTCCAGGATTTTAACTCGGATCGACGAGTCCATTTCCTGCGACTATAACCATTATACCGTGCACATCCGTGTGTGGGGGGGTGGGAGAGACAGACAGACAGACAGACAGACAGAAAAAGAGTGAGAGAGCGAAAGAGTAAGAGAGAGCTAGAGAGAGGGATAACAGAGAGAGATATAGAGAGGGATAACAGAGAGGGAAAGAGAGGGGTGAGAGTGAGAGAGTGAGAGAGAGAGAGAGAGAGAGAGAGGGGGTGAGAGTGAGAGAGAGAGGGGGAGAGAGGGGGGGATAAGAGAACGAATATTGCAGATGTAGCCAAGATTGTAGCGCACGATTAACGATTCTACTAAGAATGTCTATCAGTTCCCATGAAATTCCTCCTTTGTCTTTCAATTAAACCAAAATTGTCGCCCGGCTCTTTTCACACGAAATCATCTGGCAATAAACTACGCATCCATTTTCTCTCTCGTACGACCCTCATCTTTCCCGCCACGTCCCTTCACCCGAGGCAGACAAGAAATAAACACGGACACAAACAAAAGAAACTTTTTTTGCCCGATTTTCTTTCCATTTCTTCATCAGTAAATGATATCAAATAACTTGAACATAGTTACTGGACTGGTGGTTATTTCGCGGTTATCTTATGTGTTTTTCTGTCTGTAAACGAAACTATATCACTACTCAAGTTACAATTCCCCTAGTTATTTACGTCACATTCTCTATGAATTTAGTTTTATTTAAACTTCAATTGGACGGCAACCAAACAAAGTCAAGGAAAGTCCGACCCAAAACCTCTGCTGCCTTTCAAGGAAAAACTAAGGGAGTAAACCCCGAAAACAAATCAGGAGCCGGAGCCCCTAAGGTGGTATGATGCTGAACTTCAGTGCTACCCATCAACTCCTGCGACACTACCGTTGCCAAACTGCATTGGTACCTTATCTTTCCTTTGGATCACAGCGGCACTGTGGAGGGGGAGATGTGCTACATGGGCAACAGCTTATCCTCCATATGACCCCGCCCAGGCTATTTAGTTCAAAGAGAAAAAACATTGACACTACTCCATCGTCTGTCGTAGACGGAAGGATGCCAACCAACAACATCTACATACTAGGATATTTACCACGTACCCCACGTGTACGGGTTAGGCAAAAGGCTCTATAAGCCGTATAGATGACGGGTGCAAAAATGCGCTGATCCCGTTGACATTCCCCCTCAAGGGGGCGCCTCAGGCACTGGGCAATAAACCCAGCCTTGCCCCTTTAAATCAAGAGGGGAGGTATTGCCTGGGGGTGGCCCCCTGGGATCGACGCTATTAACTTGTAAAGATCCAGGCCCGAAGCCACTGGACCCCCCCAGCGTTGGATATATCTACATACTAATAACAAGCAATTGTATTTATATATACAACAAAATAACGCTTTCCAGTTTGAACGGGATGGCTAATTTGCATATTGATATTCAAAATGTGATTTTAATAAATATCTGCTTAGTATTATTGATTTCTAATTGTTTGGTTTTATCTAAATGAATCTGAGCAAGAATCTCGGGGATATGTCTTAAAAGAAATCCATTAACAAGAAGAAATAACTGTCATTTTATTCTTTATTTCTTATTTTAACTAAATTGTTAAATTAGGAAAAATTAGCAATAAAAGATGGGAGAAATGAAGGAGTAAGTTTCAGTTTTATTTTTGGATTATACCCACTCAGTTTCAAATGTCTGTATCTACATTCTTATTTAGTTTCACCAGCCTTTTTAATTTGATATAATTAATATCTTATTACATTAAAAGTTTAATACTTGCAACAGGAGGGTGCATATATTTACTAGTTTCAGTACTTTTGGAGAACATTCCAAACAAAGTGAATAGATAATAACCAGCATTTTAAAAAAATGTATAAAAAATTTATATAATACGGGTATTCCTAAATATTCCGTCCGTTATCATCCTGAAACACCCTCTGATTAAAAATAAGATCGTCCAAATCTGATTATCTGGTGTCGCTTATCCACCGAATTCTTATTTATTATGAGTGCCGTCACCTCAGCAAAATAATGGACCATTCGGGTTTTATTACACAGAAAGAAAGGAAATGTTACACAGAAAAAATGTATGAAAGAAAATACGGGAGAGAGAGAGAGAGAGAGAGAGAGAGAGAGAGAGAGAGAGAGAGAGAGAGAGAGAGAGAGAGAGGTGAGCGCACGGAGGCGATGACGCTAATTTGTTTTAATCGAACGTAATGAAAAGAAGGAAAGAAAGAAAATAAAAGTTAAATCAAGATTATGCTTTTTACTTATTGAACTATTTTGCAATAGTTCTTAAGTAAACATCAAACGTTGTGAAAATTATCATACTGTTGTATATCCAGAGGTCCTGCTATTAGATATGATTATAAAAATAGTATGATTCTCCCCACCCATATATATATATATATATATATATATATATATATATATATATATAATCAATGGTAATATTATGGATTTACTCTCATAACTTGAAGTTTCATGGTAATCCAATCATCAGACGAGTCCAATGGTTGAGATCTTAAAGACTGGTCATTGAGAACTCAACCATTGGACTCATCTGATGATTGGATTACCATGAAACTTCAAGTTATGAGTGTAAATCCAGAATATTACCATTGCTTATAAAACTGCTCTGCTTTATTAGCATTGAGCACCTATTCATGCCAATACTTTTCTCATTTTTTCATTCTCCATTCATTATATATACTAGCAAATATATGCACCCTCCGAGTGCAAGTATTTTAGTTAAATTTTATAATAAAATATCATATTAAATTAGAAAGGCTAATGAAACTGAATAAGAATGTAGATAAAAAGATTTTGAACAGAGGGGGTATGATTGAAAAATAGAACAACTTTGAAACTAACACTTCCATCATTTTCCGTTACTCCCGTCTTTCATTGATAAATTTTCCTAATTTAACCGTTTAGTTAAAATAGGAAGTAAAGAATAATATTACAGTTATTTCTTCTTGTTAAGGGATTTCTTTTAAGATTTATTGAAGAGATTTTTGCTCATATTCAATAAGATAAAACCAAACAATTAGAAATCAATAATACTAAGCATATATTTATTAAAATCAATTTTTTAAGATCAATATGCAAATTAGCCTTCCTATTCATACTGTATACCTCTATTTTGTTGTATATATAAATACAATTGCATGTTATTAGTATGTAGATATGGTCAACAGTGTAAGTAATGTAAAACAATTTTATTAATAATTGAGGTTTAAATAAAAATAAAATCATGGAGAATATGATGTAAATAACTAAAGGAATTGTGACTTGTATAGTAATATAGTTTCGGTTACAGATATACAAACCCACAATCTCCATTATAATAAGATATATATATGTATATATATATATATATATATATATATATATATTATGTTAAACTTTACTGACAATTCTTATCGGACAAGATTCGGTGGAATCGGTGTAGCAAAGGTTTTTTTTTTCACGGGTGCTTTCTGCACGTCTTTGTGTCATCATCAGTTGTGAAACTGGTGGAATGTTTCCGTTGTCTCGCTTTTAAAACAAGCAGTAATTTGGTGGATTGCTACACCGATTCCACCCGGATATTAAAAAGATGGCCAGTCAGTTAGTTAGAAAGGATTGAACAAAAACTTGTCCGACAACAATTGCCAGCAGCGTTTAACAAACATGTTTAAAAGAAAAAATGCAGCCAAAATATACTTTATATATATATATATATAATATATATTATATATATATATATATAGAGAGAGAGAGAGAGAGACATACAGACAGACAGACAGACAGACAGATAAAAGGGTATTAAAACACACAATGCTGTTAATATGAAAATATTTTATATCATTTTCATAGCTAATATTGAACAATATTTCGATTTATAAAAACATCAGAGCCTGTTTTTAATCGGGACTCATCGAGTGAGGAGCAGAAAATAATTTAAATTCAAAACAGAAACATTGTTGTTCCAAAAAAGCGTGCAAGCCATTGATATGCATAAATACAGAAGAGAAAAGAATGAATTATCAAATATTTTTCTTAAATTAGATAAGTGCTCAAATACTGGCAAATAAATCAGGATGAATCCTAAAATAAATCTATTTTCTCCTCATATCAATTAGACAGTCCCCAAGCGCCGTTGAATCTGTTTGTTTGTTGTTTGTAACGGCATATCAATCCGTCTGGGGTTATGTCATGCCTAACGGTTAGGAAGTGACACATATCGTGTATTTATATTTATACTTTTTAGTAATTGGTTTTAACAATGTGTTAGCATTATTGGGGATTATGTTGTATGGTATTGATTTGTTTCATGTCTATATTCTATGGTATAATTTTATTTCCCTCAAAAAAGAGAGAATATCCTCCATGTTGACATTTTCAAACAGATCTTTAATATTGTTTGATTTAAAAAAACTGTTTCTGGTGTGACCAAGAAACCTGCATTCCATGAATAAGTGTTTAACCGTCAAAGGTGTTTGACATATATAGTCCACTAATTCAATGAAATGGAATATTCAGTTTTGGTTTTTATTGTTTTTGTTTGTTTTTTTTTCGGAATAACTTTCATATTACTATATCGAATTTGTTTAAATTTAGACAGTTTACCTTTAACATCACATCAAACTAGCAGGACCTGTGGTTAAGGCATTAAATTACCTATGAAGGTTGGTATGCCAGTGTTGCGTAGGGGCCAAGTCAGGTTGTAGTAGTAGTTGTTAGTAGTAGAAGCCGTCGTTAGTTCAGAGCAAGAGGAACAACATACGAAAGTCGTATAGTCAAAGAGGGGCTATTTATTTATTTCTCTGCTCGTGGGTTCTTTTTAAGAGAAAAGGAGAGAGAAGAGAGAGAGAGAGAGAGAGAGAAGAGAGAGAGAGAGAGAGAGAGAGAGAGAGTAAGGTCAAACTGTTCTATCGTAACTCCCGTTCATGCGCGCTGTTTTTTTGCTATCCTAGACATGTCCCAACAGAGCCCCAACAAACACATACGACCCTTCTTTGGTCCGGCGAAAAAGTGAAAGAACTTTTTTTTTATTTCCGTTTGTGGTCCGAGGGTGGGAGGTTACATCCACTTCCGCTCCTCCACAGAAAAAACAGGGACTTCCGTTTTTATTTTTAAATCTAGGTCCGGGTCAATGGCTGGTCAATGATTGGCCCCGTTGACTGTTTACACTTACAAACTTTAACATCTTTTTGTTCTTATTTCTTTTTTTTTCTTCTTTTCTCTTTCACCAGAAATCCAATTACTGTTTTATTTTCAATCCCCAAATTCTCCATAGACCATAATTACGCTACAGCCATTCAACAAAGTATTAGAAAAATGTTCTGAAAATACTTACCATCAATCTTCGGAAGGAAAATTCGAAGAATACATTACTGGTATTTTTATTTATTTATTGTTCTTACTATTGTGGTTACTATTATTGTTGTTATTGCTATTAAGCCTTAATAATGTTGTTGCTGTTGTTATTGATCCCTATCTCTCGCTGAATAGGTAATAAATGTCACATTATCTGCTACGTGCCCTCCTTTCGTACTGGAGAGAGTAAACATTATTTATTTTACCCTCTTCTTGTCGGATGGTGAGGCTCCAGTTTTGGAGGTTTGGGGAATGTGGAGCACCCCTTCATCACCATTGCTCTCTGGTCCCCTCTAACCCGGAGTGGTAGTACCTGTTAGGGTCCCTTATATGGGTTAAATAGAAAATGTGTTTATTAAAAAAGTTGAGAATCCATTAAGAATGACTTTATTTCGAAACTTTATCGGCATTAAATGACCCACTGAGGTTGATATACCGTAAAACTAAACAAACAAGAGATTCGATCATATTCTACAAATAAGGTATCTCAATCTCCTTTTTATCCTAAGGTTGGATATATATTTATGTGAAAAATCCCGCCCTTAATCTAGTGGTTGGCTACAAAATAAACCAAACCTATTTCCATTTCGCCATGATAGGCGAGTCCGTAAACCATATTTATATTATGTTTTTAAAAGAATTATCCCATATTGACGTGTGCACTATTTCCTCGTATGGAGTTTCGTACGTAATGTTTTCAAACAAATAAAATAATAAATTTCTTCAAACACTGTTTGTTTGAGTTCTACAAAGTATAATTATACTAGCGTCACGGATTTGAACCTATTATCGCTGAAGCAAAAATAACAACAACAATACCCAAAACCAGATTTTTTTATATCCCTTAGCGCCCTCCATTAATAAAAATGACGACAATTTGTAAAATAACTCTTAAGGTATGTCAATTTTTTTTCCTTCTTAGCCTGAGGTTGCTGGTATATCGATGTAAACTACCTCGACCCTTGATTTAGTGGTTGGTCTTTTCCGCCACAAAGGAAACCAAAACTACTTCCTTTTCGCCATTATGGGCAAGTCCGTAAACAACATTTACATTTCTGTTAAGAAAAAATCTTTTAAAAACAAAGTAATTCTTATAGAAGAAAAAAAGATTTGAAGAAAATTAATTAATCATTAATTAGCGGCATTTAAAAAAAAGAGATTTCCTTCAAATATGGCAGAAAATCCATTTGTTTACACCGGGAGTTTATTTACCTGTCAAATCAGTTCAAATTGTTGTTATTGTTGTTGTTGAATCAACCCCTCCCCCATACACCCCAAATTAATGAGACGCTGAAATTTAGAGACTAATGAGTCCATTCAAATGAGAAAGAAAGAAAGAACGGAGAGAGAAAGAAAGATGATTGATGACAGAAAAAGAAGAAAGAGGGAGAGAGAAAGAAAAATAATTGATGATAAAGAAAAAACGAAAGGAAAAAGAAAGAAAGAAAAAACCCAGAAAGAACAAAGAAAGACGGAGACTTGATGAAAAAGAAAGAAAGAAATGGGAAGAAAAGAGAAAGAGAACAGACGATAAATAGAGAAAGAAATGGAGAGGGACAGACAGACAGAAATAGAGAGACATGGATAGAGAGAGAGAGAGAGAGAGAGAGAGAGAGAGAGAGAAGAGAGAGAGATGGGTAGAGAGACATGGATAGAGAGAGAGAGAGAGAGAAATGGATAGAGAGTGAAACAGAAAGAAAGAGAGAGATAGAGAGAGAGAGAGAGAGAGAGAGAGAGAGAGAAAGAAATGGAGAGTGAGTGAAACAGAAAGAAATAGAGAGAGAGGGACAGAGACAGAGAGACAGAGACAGAGACAGGGAGAAAGACAGGAGGAAAGAAAGAGAGAGAGTGAGAAGGAAAGAGAGAGAGAGAGAGAGAGAGAGAGAGAAGGAAAGAGAGAGAGCGCGAGAAAGAGAGAGAAAGAGAGAGAAAGAGAGAGAAAAAAAAAGAGAGAGAGAAAAAGAGAGAAAAAGAGAAAAAAAGAGAGAGAGAAAGAAAGAGAGAAAATGAGAGAGGGATAGAGATAGAGAGATAGAAAATTGATGATAAAACAGAACGAAAAAGAAACGGGCAGAGATAGAAACAGAATTGAAAGAAAGAAAGAAAGGGAGAAAGGCAGGAAACTGATTATAAAAAAAGAAAGAAAGTGAGAAAAAAGAATAAAAATATTTACTTTACGCATGCGTGTTATGTCACCAATTATCAAAGTTGCTGACAAAATTAATAATGAAATTATTTCTTAACTTTCCTTGCAGACATGCTTTTTGTACAATACCATTTCATGACAACAAAACTATTCAATCTTGTTTTAAGAAAGCCATTCGATTCTATTAAACTTTACATTTATCGATTATAAAACCAGCGATATTATCAAATAAATTTTCAGACGTGCCTTTGGGAAATATTAGTAAATAAAAATCATTTTTAAATATTAGATAATTTTATTAATTTATTAAATTAGAATAAATCTTTTTTCAAAAGATATTTTTAACAGTATGCTGGAATATAAAGCAAGTGAATCATTCCAAGCAAAACATTATTTCATAGTTTATTTCCCCAATCAATCTCTTATAAAAATGTTAATGGGTATACTTTCTTTACCCTGTCGGCGAGGCTTAGAATATTGGCTGGGTCTCCTGCAGAGGGGTGATATCCTGTAAAAAGGCGTTTCATGTTAGGACATTAAAGTATATCTAATGGGGAGACTCCAATTCTGGAGATATTGAAAGTGGCGTAGAGTACTCTTAAGTCGATTACTCCCAGGTCCACTCTGACCTGGAGAGGTGTGTGTATTGATGATCCCTCCGTACGAGCAGGGAGTGACACAATGTATATTTGTAAGCGCAGTTTAACTTTTTTTGTCTGTTGTAAATGAATCATATATGTATATATATATATATATATATATATATATATATATATATATATATATATATATATATATATACTTTGGTGCGGTACCAAGTTTCTTGGTACAAGGTGATTCTAGGTGGGTCCTAATTCTCTACCAGTAGTTTGTTGTAGAGTTCAGGTTCCGTATGAGAGCTCAATGTTTAATTATTGTAAACAGAGCAAAGTTATACACACACACACACACACACACACACACACACACACACACACACATATATATATATGTGTATATATATATATATATATATATATATATACATACATGTGTGTGTATGTATAAATAGATAGAGATAGAAAGAGAGGAGAGATAACGATATATATATATATATATATATATATATATATATACGTAGAGAGAGAGAGAGAGAGAGAGAGAGAGAGAGAGATATGGTAAGAGTGTGGAAGGAGAGAAGATAAATAAAATATGGATATTATGTGAGAGAATACACTTTAAAAAGTTATAGTGTGTGTAATACACACACACACACACACACACACACATATATATATATATATATATATATATATAATAGTATTTGATAATTTGCTTGAAGCATTGTTAAGTAAAGTATATTATTATTTATATTTAGAAGGCAATTACAATGCGTATAAAATATTTTATTTCATACGAATTGTAATTGCCTTCAAAATATAACTAATATATATATATATATAATAGGGGAAAAGAGTTAAAGCACTACCATAGTTTTAATTTCAATTATTTCATCAGGACCCTATCTTATGCGTAACTGTCGATATCCTTAGTTAAACTCTAAGATTAACTAATGAGTGCCATCGACTTAGTTAAGTACAAGGCAGTTTCTCGATGAGATCGAAACTTTGGTAGACCCTTAATTCTTTTTCACAATTATTATTGCTAATATCATTAATGCTCTATGTTTTAAAAAATATATATTGAGCACTTTGCGATAACTTACTAATGCAAATGCAAAGGAAAAATTAAAGCGGCCATATTGTATATATTATATATTTAAGGTTATCATGGACAGCGATCTACACAATGATAATGAGTTAGAAACAAAAAAGGAGGAACAGAGTGGGAAAAGTTGTTTTATTGATATAAAACTAGGGACCTTTCGTCCGGTGTTTTTCAAGTTTTTCACCCAGAAACGATTAAAAGTCAAATAGTAAATTAAATAAGTATATGTATATATAGAGAGATAGACAGACAGACAGACAGACAGACAGACAGATAGATAGATAGACAGACAGACAGATAGATAGATAGATAGATAGACATATAGACAGACAGATATATAGATAGACAGACATATAGACAGAATTTGAAAATTTGCTTTTTGAAGCATTGTTAAATAAATTATATTATTGTTTCAGCTTAAAATTGAAACAGCTGTATGGCGTTCCACGTCGCGCTCGTTATTTGCCGAGTTTACTTGTCATGATTATTTTCAATAATTATCGAATTTTATACGATATACGCTTTGTCATTGATTATATATATAGATGGCAGCATTTGTGTTATCAAGAACTCATAAATAGTAAGATATGTATTGCATATCAAGCAATACCTGTGCCAGAAGCCTTTTTAAGTGAGGAAAGGCTTTGCACAGTACCAATCCCACTCTCTGAGCAACTGCCACACTGAACGAAAAACCACTGGTCCACAGGTTCTATCTTCTCCTAGACGTTTGCCTTGACAAGGCTGAGAGATGCATCTCTCGCGGTGGTTTTGCTACGCGCTTGGATACCAATCCTTTTATTTCTTTGTCACCACGTATGTTATGTGCTTAATGGCCGTTGACAGTTTTGTTTTTCGTCCTGCTAGGTGTCTAACCACACTCCTCACCAGACAAACTTGGTAGGGTAACCAGTTTAGTAGCCGATGAACCGACTATGAAACTGTTAGTACTGCGTTACATATACATGCATGCATATATATATATATATATATATATATATATATAGAGAAAGAGAGATAGAGAGTGAAAGAGAGAGAGAGAGATAGAGAGTGAAAAGAGAGAGAGAGTGAAAGAGAGAGAGATAGAGAGATAGAGTGAAAGAGAGAGAGATAGAGTGAAAGAGAGAGAGAGATAGAGAGAGATAGAGTGAAAGAGTGAGAGAAAGAGAGAAGAGAGAGAGAGAGAGAGTGAAAAGAGAGAGAGAGAGAGAGAGAGAGAGTGAAAGAGAGAGAGAAGAGAGAAGAGAGAGAGAGAGAGAGAGAGTGAAAGTGAAAGAGATAGAGTGAAAGAGAGAGAGATATAGAGTGAAAGAGAGAGAGAGATAGAGTGAAAGAGAGAGAGAGAGAGAAAGAGATAGATAGAGATAGAGTGAAAGAGAGAGGGAGAGAGAGAGAGAGAGAGAGAGGGGAGAGAAACAATCTAAAAAGATAAATGTCATTTTAGAGACAAAAGAGAGGAAAATTAGTGGACAAATTAAATAAAAAGAAACTTTTCCAAAGCTCAAAGGATACAAATGCAAATAATTCATTTGTGATCGAATGAAACATAAGCCCCCCTCCCCCCAAAAAAAAGTGGTGGGAAGTATTTGGTAGTCAAAATCGAATCAGAGTAGAACGTAGTGATTTTGGTGGACTTCTAAAAGAAACTGGCGAGAGAAAATCTGTTTAAAGCAGTCTCACCGGAAGTGGTTAAGATAATCGAACCCATTCACACCTGATAAAGCAAATCGAATTGATAAATCAATTTAGTAACATCGAATCGATCAGCAACTTTATTATCGAACATTGCTTTCTTTCTTAATCATACACACGGACACGGGCACAAGTAAAAACTGAAAAGATAAACAGATACAAAAAAAAAAAAAATAAAAACAAAAAAACAAAAAAAAAAAAAACAATGAAACTCTCTTCCAATCAGTACTGACAAAAAATCCGATAAAACAAGTTACTAAATACTAGAATAAAAAAGTTATTAAATACTAGAACAGACTGGATTCTTTAGCCAACCAGTCTAGGAGAATGAAACTCTGAATTTGAATTAGTTTTACACCGCAGAAAAATGAACCGTGTGTCACATCCCACTTGTGGTGGAGGGGCGTTAGGTAAATACATACATTACATATCAAAAAAAAGAAAAAAGGAAATAAAAAAAAACAACTATTATCTTATTATAATGGAGATTGTGTGTTTTCTTGTCTGTAACCGAAACTATATTACTACTCAAGTAACAATTCGCTTTAGTTATTTATGTGAATTTATTTTTATTTAAACCACAATTATTAATAAAATTGTTTTGCATTATTAATACTGTTCACTATGTCTACAAACTAATAAAATGCAATTGTATTTATATATACAACAAAATAGCGGTTTCCAGTGTGAACGGGAAGGTTAATTTGCATATTGATATTAACAATTTGATTCTAATAAATATCTGCTTAGTATTAAGGATTTTTAATGCTTTGGTTCTATCTTAATGAATATGATCAAAAATCTTGAGTATAAATCTTAAAAGAAATCCATTAACAAAAAGAAATAACTGTCATTTTATCTTTACTTCCTATTTTAACTAGATAATTAAATTAGGAAAATTTAACAATGAAAGACAGAAGTAATGAAAGAGTAAGTTTCAGTTGTTCTATTTTTCTATTATACCCCTCCTGTATCAAGTCTTTTTATCTGCATTCTTTTTAGTTTCATTAGCCTTTCTAATTTAATATAATATTCTATTACATTAAAACTTAAATACTTGCACCCGGAGGGTGCATACATTTGCTAGTACTGATAATAATTCTAGAGAAAAAAATTCGCATTTTCTAATAAAATCAAAACAAAAATCATAAACCCTTATGGGATCAAGGAAAAGTTATGAAAAACGAATACAAAGAATTACTATTATCTGCGTTATTCCCTCATCATTGTTATCTGTATAATGTTTCGGCCGATGTTCCCTCCGGCCTTCAGGTATTTCATTTCGGCCTCGGAAGCCATCAGGGAGTTTTGAACCTAACCCTTTATTCAGTCCACGGGGAATCCTGTTCTCATTCAGCTAACAAGCTGTGTTAATTATTTTCCAGCCCAACTATATGTTCCGAGTCGTTTATTTTTAGTATTATTTGGATTATTCGGATTATTGTCCTCATCTTCATTGTAATATGTACAACGTTTCGGCCGATGTAGCCTTCTTCAGGTATTTCTTGTCGAACTCGCGAAATTTCCGGACTCGGGAACCTTCTTTTCGGACTCTGGAACCTTCTATTCGAACTCCGGAAAAACAAATATAAACACATCTATGTATACATATATAAAGGACAGTTATGTGTTTATGTATGTATATATATATATATATATATATATATATTATTATATATATATGCATGAAAACCTAAAGCGTCAACTTCGAAACGGTTTGTCACATTGGGGAGAGGAACTGTCAGAATGCGAGTTCGAGTCGGGTTTTATTGTCACTTATATTTTTAGTATTATTTGGATTATTCGGATTATTGTCCTCATCTTCATTGTAATATGTACAATGTTTCGGCCTGTATCGAACTCGCGAATTTCTCGACTCGGGAACTTCTTTTCGACTCTGGAACCTTCTATTCGAACACCGGAACCTTCTTGAGTAACTGAGATCCATCACAGAACTTTGAACCTAACTCTTTATTCAGTTCACTGGGGAATCCTGTTCTCATTCCGCTAACCATAGCTGGGGTACAGGTGATAAGCTGTATTAATTATCATTTTATATTACTGCTGCACCTGACCAGGTTTGTACTTGCAGTCTAAAGATAACTGTCACTTAGAACTGCCTAAACCTAACTCCTTTTCCACTAGCCCATGTGTTCGTTATTCACTTTTTCCATACCTTTTCCTCACACACACACACACACACACACAATATATATATATATATATATATATATATATATATATATATATATTATGTTGCTTTTTTAAATGACAGAAACATTTAACCATTTACACCATTTCTGTCATTAAAAAAAAAATATTTCGTTTACCTGATGAATGCTTTTAGCAGGAAACCATTGGTAGTAATATCGTTCCCAAATAAATGAATAAAAGCTAAAACATTTAGTTGTTACTTCATTCAACTATATATATATATATATATATATATATATATATATATATATATATAATATACCGGTTTGGAGCAAATAGCATTTCTTTAAACCTGTATTAAACTCCCCAGAAATAAACCGTACGGCTTATCTGTTTTTGTTTTGATCGCAGACGTCAGACGAAATGCATTGTGGGAATGAACCAGGATCTATAATGACGGGCGGGAATTTCAGAGGACGATGGCTTATCAAGAAAAACTTGAAGAATTAAATTTAATTGCCAATATTTCTTTTCCTTTTTATAAAAGATGAAAAAAAGAATTCTATTCGCAAAAGGTGGTATCTGGTACCACGGTATACTAGTTTAGGATCACTGTAGATCTATAAGTATGTTCGACGTGTTGTAGAGAGAATGTGTGAAAAAAAGGGTGAGGACTGGTGACTTACCGTCTGGAGCTGCTGGTTGGGTTGAGGAAGTTCTGACTCTTGTGATTGAACACGAGACCAGAGAGAGATTGCATTATGAAGTTTTCCTGTCGGAAGTTGGAAGGTGGGGAGACATTGCAGCGCCTATATAATGTGCTTTCCTTCTCCGTTCAACTATCTTCTTCGCTCCCGTGATCAACTACGGTTATAGAAGTTTTTTACGGAGGGTTTACTACTTGTTACCATTTGTTACCAGACCCTAGGCAGGAGTGGGTCGCAAAAGATTATTCTTTTGCAACCCCGACTCGTCGGCTTGCTCCACCTGGGTCACCAGCGTTCAACTATTTAATTTTTCTACAAATGGTAATAACAGCCAACGTAATCTGCATCAAAACAAGCCCCTTATATCATAAGCCAAGGTGTGAAATGTAAATAAACATTTAAATAAAGTGGCATTTCTATTCTTCACTGCCCTATCCGAGCCGCAGTAAAATAATTACTTCTGTTTTTTTCTGACAATACTGAAGATATTTTGTTTATTTCTTGGGTATTCAATTTTCTTTTTCAAACTACATTTTAAAATTGATGAAATGAATATGTAAATACCTTGGTGCCCCCTCACTATAATCTGATTGGACAGTGTCATCTATAAATATTCGACACTGGTAGGACAGGCACCTAACCCTACCAGCTTAAAACTAAGCCTATAATCCTAAACTTACTCGCCAGACTACACCACGACTGCTCGGAAGACGTACTGCTATTCGACGCACCAACTACTACTGCGATAATATACCAAATACCAACTTCATAATATATCCCTTAACCCGGATATATCAAAATAAAATAAAAATTAAATTAAACTCATTCTTTATATTTAACCTATGGGATCCTAAAATGTAGTCCCACTCGGGTCAGAGTGGACCTGTGAGTAATGGCGATGAACAGATATTCAACACTCCCCCAGAACTCCAGACTCGAACCTTCACCATTAGATGCCGTTTAACGTCGTAGCCATGACAAACAAATGATAAACAGGTGAACAGTTAAGAAGAAAAAACACAATGAAACTGTCTTCTAATTAGTATAGACCTGTGAAAAAAAGGAGAGGACTGGTGACTTAACAGCTGGAGCTGCTGGTTGGGTTGAGGGAGGTTTCTGGCTCTTGTGATTGAACACGAGACCAGAAAAGGATTGCATTTTATGGTTTCCTGTCGGAAGTTGGAGGGGTGAGGAGATATAGCAGCGCCTATATAATGGGCTTTCCTCCCCGTTCAATTATCTTTTTCGCTCCCGTGATCAACTACGGTTATAGAAGTTTTTTTTACGGAGTGTTTACTACTTGTTACCAGACCCAAGGCAGGAGTGGGTCGCAAAAGATTATTCCTTTTGCAATAATTGCAAAAAAGAATAACTACTTGGCATCGTTGTTTCTCCCTTTTGGGTAAACCAGTTATCTACCATGGCAGATACCAGTGACCAACTGCTCCACCTGGGTTACCAGTGTTCAACTATTTATTTTTTCTACAGACCTTAATACAAAGGCATGCTAAAAAATCTTCATTCATGTGTGAATTTTGTTAATTCTAATTCAGTGGGGCTGGGATAAAAGGTAACAAAACAAAAAATGCTCTTGATTTAACAGTGCAAAAATGTAAATATTGTTTTTGTTCATAATTTTCATTATTTCCGTAAGCAAAAAAAAAAAAAAAATATTAAAAATCATCAGAAGTTTTTTTTTTTATGTTTCTTCTTTTGAATGGAAAAAAAGGTTAATATTAACCTTTTATGCAAATTTCATTGTGTTAAATATAGAGGGTAAATTAGAGGTACCTTTAATCATTATATATATATATATATATATATATATATATTATATATATATATTATATAATATATATATATTCTAATATATTAATATATTATATATATATATATATATATATATATATATATATATATATATATATTCTAATTAATATATTAATATATATATATATATATATATATATATATATATATATATTCTAATTAATATATTAATTATATATATTATATATATATATATATATATATATTCTAATTAATATATTAATATATTATATATATATATATATATATTATATATATATATATATATATATATATATAGGGGGGTAAAATAGAGGTACCATTTAATCATTCAAAACATTTCCTTTAAATGAAGAAATGATAATGCACTGACTAAAAATCTCAGGATGTTTTCTGTTTCTTAATGACACACACACAAAAAATATTGTTATATACTGTATCAATTGACAGCGCTGGTGTGTAGTACACTGGATTAAAAACCAACACAGTTATACAAAAGAAAGCTGGACTTTATTTTCTTTCCTCGGTTGGCGTGGATGAAAGGAGGTGTGCGCCGGCTTGGATGAGTGGTGGAATGAACCATAGTTGTAACAAGTCTCTTCTTCGGGGAGTCGACGGGAGTGATTGAACTTAGCGGCCACCAAAACTCAACTGCTGAACTCCCCGGTCTAACCGTCACTTTTTCAATTTTTACCCAGCATGCTCTGGTCTATTCAAATTACACCGGAACTGTACTGTGTGATCTGCAATCCTAGATTTGTCACCGGTCAATAGGAAGTCCTTTGTCATTCTGCTATTGTTGTTTTCCGGACAGTTTTTGACCCGGTCAGCAGTAAGCCTCAGGTCTTAATCACTTTTCCTCTTTCTTCTATCCAGACTTCTGTCTGGAACCTCCTTTGTTTCCCAACTCCCTTCTCTTTTTGAATTTCTTTCCGCGCCAAAAGAATTGAAACAATAGTTAATCTGCAACAATATTTACACTATAGAAAACTGTAGCGATAAAGGAGACTTACCTCGTGGACCGAGGCGGGCGTGAACGTGTCTTGCAAGAGGGCTTGACGGAAAAGAAAACATGGCTGCCTTCGTACCATAATTTAAAATCAACGCCATCTCGTAGCAACGAGATTTGGTGAGAATATACTTGCACATATGCATTTATTTTTAGTTCGAGCTGTGTATAAAACTAAGCGGCGAGAAAAAAAGAATGAGACGACTTGGAATATTTTTTTATTTATTTATTTGTTTATTTGATTAATTATTTCATGTTTTCCCTCTCCAAACAATTTTTGACCGGTAAAATAGTTTTTCTGTCTTATTACTAAGTGAGTAATATTCATTTCATTTTTTTTAAATTCCCATTATTTTCACTGGGGATTTCTGTAGTGAGAGAGGAGACCTACCTCGTACAACACGGTGTGACAGAGAGAGTGGCGGGCGTGAAGACTTGCCGTAATGAAGCGGGCTAGGCTTTGCCTGGCGCGTAGGACTGACCTAGAGTCGAACCCGCTTCCTTCAGAATGTGAGAGCTGTGGACGATCAGTGAAATAAGAAATAGCATAGTGGCCCGGATGTAGGTGGTCGCGCCGTGCTGACTAGTGTCGCACATGCTACACGGACAATTATGACTGAGGAGCCCGGATGTGGTGAAATTGAGGTGTATTTAAAGGACTTATTCTGACAGACCGGGCAGAACGACTGCAGTAGTATTTTGTTGTTGAGACGAGCGGGACAAAGAACTAATTTTGGATATTGGATTTTGGAGCGAGATACAGTTGGGAGTGTTTAGACTGTCGATTGGAACCTTGAGTCAGACTTTACTGTGACCCCCCACACACAGACACTGAATAGATTTTCTATCCAATTGTATAAAAACCATCCCCCCTCCACACGACTATATAAATACGGGATTAGGTGTAGTTTTGTGATAGCGAGACTGGTAAGTTTTGGTGTTTGTAGTACAAATTAGTTTTATGCTGAATGGAAAATTGTAGTATGAATTGGTTCACGAATGGAAATAGTTAAGTTAAAAAGTTATGTTAGAAATGACCAGCTCCCCTTTTATTAAGCCTTGTGTCACATTTTTGTATATATTTTACCAAATAAATAATGAGGATTTGGAGTTTTATCGAGTTTTATGTTGGATAATATTGTACGCGTAACTTTGTGGTCGGACTTTTTGCAGATGGAAAACCGATTATTCTGATCAGTTTCGCAAACCATAAAAGAAAACACTTAAAAACAATTCTATGTTAAACAAATTATTCTCTTAAAAATACTGAATTTTAAAAATATACACTTTTATGTTAGGTTATGAGATGTTTTAAGAAAAAACAGATTATCAAATAAGACGTTAAATAATAAGAATAGAATATATATATGCTGTTGCATACTGGCATCAATGTCTATATGTTGTATAGCGGCTTCTTCAAATTCACGTTGCTAATCGCGTACGTTAGTACTGGGGTTTTCACTATACCCAAAGTGATGTATGTTAGTAGTCGGATTTAAAAAAACCACAGCACATGGGCATAGTAGGAGTTTTTAGTTTATTTCTCTTCTCGGCTGTACGTGGTGGGCGGCCAGCGTTGACAATGACTACTACAACTGCTGGGATAGTGACTAGCGTTGGTGAGGTGGAAGGGGTGGACGAACCTCACTGCCCGCTGGCAGCGATGGTCCGTATCGACGGTCGCTCCTTGTTTGCCGTCCGCTGTCTGACTCTCTAACTGACCTGGGATCCCTGCCTTCCTTTTATATATATCAAACGCCTACGCATTTTCTTTTGTTATCTTTATCAGCGAACAAATCTATTACCGAACTTATTGTTACCCATCCTTCTTTGTTTGCTTTACCCGAAAAAAAGTCCTTTGTTAATCTTTTCGTCTTCTCCCTGCCTCGATCCAACCGGAAGACCCTATTTCCGTTTTCACCTTCTTTTAAATATCTTTAATATACAACATATGCGTGTGTATGTGTATACGTGTTTTGAGCGAACAATGGTTACTAAATGAGAAATAACCAAATGGAGGTTGAAAATGAAATGGAATCTTTATAACATTAACAAAATACAATACTCGCCAGCGGCGTGAAAGAAAGTAAACCACCGGTAGTGGTATAAGACTACTTAATGTTCATAGGTAGGGTATATAACAATATATATCTATTGAACACACAGATTTGATTATTGTGTGTCTTTGCTGGTCGGCCCATTCCTGTGTATCCATGTCGAGGTGTCCACAGAAGTACGTCGCTTACTTTTCCAGCAGTATGCAGTGTCTCTTGTCCGACTTGATTGGATGGTTTAGCTCTGTGTTGCGGATGCTGGAATTGGATGTCATTAGGACGATTTAACTGGAGCGGTGACCAATATATATATATATTATATATATAATATATATATATAGAGAGAGAGAGAGAGGGGGGGGTCAGGGAAATCCGTTGTATCTGCGCGATATGGTATTGAATATATATATATATATATATATATATATATTAGTGTGTGTTTATATCTGGGTGTATATATATATATGTGTGTGTGTCTGTGTGTATATATATATATATATATATATATATATGTGTGTGTGTCTGTGTATATATAAGTGTGTATATATATATATATATATATATGTGTGTGTGTGTGTGTCAGTGTATATCTGTGTGTGCGTATATATATGTGTATATATATATATATATATATATATATATTAGAGAGAGAGATAGCTGACTATATCTGATTACACACACACAGATACACATTATATATATATATATATATATATATATATATATATATATAATCATAGAGGGAGATAACTTTGTCCGTATCTGATGACACTCACTGTGTCTTTCTTTTTTTCTCTCTCTTCTTCTCTCTCTCTGTGTGTCTAATATAATATATATATATATATATATATATATATATATATATACTAAAAAGGGCCCTAGGTTAAACGTTGTGTTTATAAAGAGAGAAATGAACAATGAATGAAACGTTAATCAGAATCCGGTTGACATTAAACCCACTTATCCACTTAAGATTCTTCTTCTCAAAGAATCTTTATTTGAAGATTTTTATTTGATATGAATCTGAGCTATTGTATATATTTTAATGACCTCCACGTCCTCAAGTCTCAATTGGAATCCGTTTGTCTACGGGTAAGACGTGTCCCATGATTCCAAGTGTGAAGCATCCAACACGTTATTCAATACGAAGTACATCATGTGTGCCCGCCGTATCGGCTGGGGCGTTAGAATGTACCGACTGCACCTCTGCAGAGGGGTAAGACTTCCCCAAATAGGGCCACCTGTTGGCCGAGGGTGGTGACCCGTGATGCTTAAGGATGGAGTCTTGGTGGATAAGTAGTCCATGACCTGCAACACTCCACTTAGACCCTTACTTAAGCTAGACGATCAATCGGCTGATCACGTCAAGCCCTAGCACCTGTATGATTGCCCCAACTCTATTGACCTTATGGCAAGCCCCAATCCTATTTATCATATGGGTGCTAGAAGGCGGTGGCTGCGGGTCTACATGTTCTGGGAATGACGTTAAACTCTATCTGATGGTGAGGTTTCAGTTCTGGAGGTTTGGGGAATGTGGTGCACCCCTTCAACACCATTGCTCCCTGGTCCACTCTTGTCCGGAGTGGTAGTACCTGTTAGGGTCCCATCTATGAATTAAATAGAAAAATGTATGCTTAAAAATTGTGTGTCCATTAAGAATGGCTTCATTTCAAAACTTTATAGGCATTAAATGACCTACTGAGGTTGATATGCCGGAAAACAAAACAAACCAAACCAAATTTATGGGTTAAATAGAAAAAATGAGTTTAAAAAATGTGTAAATGTTTTTTGTTTTTGTTGTTAAAACCTGTATGCAAATTAACAGCACCATATATAATGCAAACCTTTATTTCTTAGTTACATATAAGGCACATTGTAGGATTTTAAACCTTCTAATAACATGGGCTGTCTTGAGGCAAATCTAACTCAGATTTTCATAGACATCATTAATAAATAAGTTTTATTCTATGTATTAATGATTTTAATTATAAACTAAATACTCATTGATAAAAATACGCATAGCTCAGTCGGTAGACCCACAACGTTCTTGGTTCGATACCAACCTTCACCAACTCAGCGTATTAGTTCGAAAAACAAATGAATACCAACAAGAATGAATTAAACGAAAAACGCCTTTAGGAGACAAACATTGATTCGCTCAGCTTTAGTATAATCAAAAAAGTCGTCGGGGTGGCTTAACGTCGGTATTAGCCATGCAGCGAGGGAGTCTATCCCCTTTTCACTAGCTCTAGACCAAGGAGATTATTTTAGCGTCTGAGGTGGAGCGCCACACCTACCATCAGCTCCTTACTTTACCGCACAGATCCATGTGCTACTCATACGCTGAGTTGGCGAGGGCGGGTATCGAAGTCGGAACCTGGTGGTTTCTAGCCGAACGCTCTACCGACTGAGCTAACCCGGCCCTTTAGTATAATAATAGATATTTATTTACCAACAGGCGTTTTTTTTACTGTTTTGTTTAATTACAGAAAAAGTTTTACTAAACTATTTCTTAGTTTTAGGATTGAGTTATGCTTGAAAAAAATCCATTTTAATTGGTTCTAATTAGTCGTAATTTGCAATTAAGTCAAAAATTGAACCGTCCTTCACTTGATATTCTGCCTGACACTTGCACCCTCTCTATGTATATCTTGATTAGCTCCTCGTTACGTATTTTAGTTTTTCAGTGAGCGTGTGTGTGTATGTTTGTGTGTGTCTATGTGTAGAGAGAAACAGAGAAAGATATGAAAGAGAGAGAGAGAGAGAGAGAGAGGAGAGAGAGAGAGAGAGAGAGAGAGAGAGAGAGAGAGAGAGAGAGAGAGAGAGAATGAAGACGACGGAAAAAGAAAATGAGAACGGGTCTAATGCTTTCATCCATTCCCTGAAGCCATTAATTCTAAATGACTTTTGTAACACGGGACGATGAAAAGATGGAACGCTACAGCGAAGTGTTTGCCCATTTAGAGGGGAGGCCGCGCAATTTGATGTCATCGGGAGACGAACTCTTCATGAATGAATAAATGGCTCGCGGGCCAAAATCGCCACCTAAGTCGGCCGGACCGGTGGTCAAATAAGATTAGCAAAGACCAATTGCCAGACGCAGACACCGACGATAATGAAAAGGTGTTGCAAGCAGAGGTGAATGGTTTCGCTTAACAGTGAACTGCGAAACTATTGGTAGCGATTCGACAGGCCATTGGAAAGGTTATGAACTGTGGATTACACCAGTGACGAAAAGACTCATGTTTATTATTAATGATCTGAAACTGGTATTAATGGTTCCTGATTGAAAGACCCCGGCAATCGACCCTTAAATTTCAACGCACAGGCGTGAATTGATGTGGAACAAAGTGTAATCTATAGACACACCAAATCTTATATATATATATATATATATATATATATATATATATATAATGATGCCACAGGTGTTAAGTGTAGGTGGGTCTTAATATACTGGGTTTGACGTATATATATATATATATATATATATATATATATATATATATATAAATATATATATAAATATATATATAAATATGTATAATATATATATATATATATATATATATATATATATATATATATATATATACTTCAAACCCAGTATATTAAGACCCACCTACACCTAACACATGTGCATCATTATCAGAAACCACTGCTACACCCCATCTGAGAGAAAAAGGGAAAATCTCCTACTACCAACCTCTTCTAACATCAACAACTAACCACCTCTCCCCTTATTCACAACCCCCTTATTCACTGCTATGACAATGTTCACAATTGAAGCAAGAACTCAATCCTACGTCCTGAAGAATGTCTAACAGACCGACACGTTATAACGTCGACATCACTACCTACAATAAACATCCATTTCCTACAACATCCTGTGTTTGTCAACCTTTCTCCAATTGAAAATTAATTAGTTAATAATTAATGAATTTAGGCAGGCATATATGTTCAAATGTAAGGCTAAAAAAATCGAGAAGATGTCAATCCCTGTATGTACATGTCTATAACCTTGCTGATGAGACCTAATATGTCGAAATGTACATACAGGTATTGACCTTTTATCGATTTGTTTAGCCTTACATTTGAACATATATGCCCACCTAAATTCATTAATTATTAACTAATTAATTTTAAAAATTAGGTATGACTTCAATTAAGCACATATCCTCCAAATATATATATATATATATATATATATATATCACAGACACTTGTTTCGACTTATCAGGTCTCTTCAGTGTGACTAGAAATTTATGAACTACATACAGCCGGGATAGAAACCCGGTCGATTCAGCATTAGGCGGAAAGCTTAACCTCTCGGCTATCGTCACCCACAGAATGCCCCATCCCTTTTATAGGGAAGCGTTGCGTGTTATATATATATATATATATATATATATATATATATATATATATATATATATAAATATATATAATATATATATATATATATATATATATATGGGAATAAATAGGGAATCAACTCCGATAGTATGTAGAAAAATATTTTTTCGAAAGTAATCCATGCTTACCACACAAAAGTCACTAATAAATAATTAATAAACTGAATTTATTTCTCAAAGGTTGATATAAATTCACTGGAGAGATGATTGTAAGAATAAAATCATTAGCAAATTAATTAAAGGTATATACTTATTTTATAAAAGAAAAACAGAATGGGTTATGATTATTTAATAAAAAAAAAAATTTTTTGTGCCTTAAAAATTGCACTTCAACCTTAATAGAAGTTATTTTGTGAAAAATGATAACTAATTTTGTTTTCTTTAAAAAATAAATATTTTTTACAAAAATAAAATAAAATAAATGTTAGCAGTGAAAAGCGGTTTTGTCTTTTTTTTAAGTCTAAAATCTCAAGTTTCAGATATTACAAGAAATTATTTCTCCATGAACAATACAAAGGGTCAGTGTCATTTAAAAAAAATCTAATCATTATAACCTTGATTTCACCATCATTCTGACCCAGAGATTTTGACTTTTCCCAACTATATACACGAACGTTTCTTTTATACAATTTGTTTCAATATGATTGAAAATTTATTCATAATTTATACATAACAATATTTTATGCATAACAATATGTTTTCAAACTTTTTCCACTTTACATGAATCATTTTACCTGACAAAAATATTTATCTTTATCTTTTTACCTACGTTCTTTCTTTCTTTCTTTCTTTCTTTCTTTATTTCTTTATTTATTTGTTTTTTTTTTTTTGTTTGTTTCTTTGTTTCTTTGTTTCTTTTTTTCTTATTACTTTTTTTTGTGTCGCATTCAATTTTCTTCCCTTTCTTTCTTTGTAATAAAACCGGAATGGATCCTTGTTTAAAAAATAAAAAATAAAAAATCGGTGGATAAGCGACACCAGATAATCAGGATTTACTTTTTTTTTCTTGGACGATTTGGAGGGTTTCATTTTTGACTTGCAAGATGATATCGATCGGAAGATTAAGGAAAACGAATATTAATAAGTAGATGATGATTATCATTTATCACACATGAACACAACCCCCTTCCCCACACACATAAATAGTTATTATTCCCATGATAGACCTTCTCACATGCATCGCTCTTATTATTGGTCCCCTATGACTGAGACTATGTCCCCTTTCTCTATCTATGTGTTCCTTTTGACGCCTTCGGACATAGGTGCGAACGCTGTGCGAACGCTGTGCGGCTATCATTTCCCGCCTTTGTGATCGATGCAAATATTTCAGGTGTGCACAGATATCACACCTAAAGCCCGAAAATCTGTTCACCTGACTTTAGTTTCGCTACGTTTCCCACTAAAACCTAGAGCGATGTTTATTACAATGGAAACCAGAGATTAGATATATTCATGAGTATTATCTAACTAGCTGTATAAGCGATGTTAATTATTGTTTTTAGGAATGTTGGCCTACGTGACCCATATCTTTGTTTTTGACAATTGAAAGAATCCCGTATAGCTTACCATGTAAACAAATTGTGATTTTTAATATTATTATAATTATTACTAGCAAATATATGCACCCTCCGTAGGGTGCAAGTATTTAAGTTTTAATGTAATAAAATATTGTATTAAATTAGAAAGGCTAATGAAACTAAATAAGAATACAGATAAAAAGATTTGAAACAGAGAGAGTATAATAAAAGATTTGAAACAGAGGGAGCATAATAAAAAATGGAACAACTGAAACTTACTCTTCCATCACTCTCGTCTTTCATTGTTATTTTTTCTAATTTAAGTATTTAGTTAAAAGAGGAAGTAAAGAATAAAATGAGTTATTTTATCTTGTTAATGGATTTCATTTAAGATTCATTGAATAGATTTTTGCTTATATTCATTAAAATAAAACCAAACAGTTAGAAATCAATAATACTAAGCACATATTTATTAAATTCGATTTTTTAATATTAATATGCAAATTAGCCTTCCCGTTCACACTGTAAACCGCTATTTTGTTGTATATATAAATATAATTGCATGTTGTCAGTATGGAGACATAGTTAACAGTATTAATAATGTAAGACAATTTTATTAATAATTGAGGTTTAGATAAAAATAAAATCATGGAGAATGTGATGTCAATAACTAAGAGAATTGTGACTTGAGTAGGAATATAGTTTCGGTTACAGATAGAAAAACACACAATCTCCATTATAATAAGATTTCGGTTTTTTCTTGTTTTACACTTCCTTACAAATGCTATTTCTCTGAATGTTTGAGATGAGGCTTGAAGATTAGTATTATCTGCGTTATTCGGACTATTGTCCCCATCTTCATTGTTATTTGTACAACGTTTCGGCCGATATGCCCTCCAGCCTTCTTCAGGTATTTCTTGTCGGACTCGGGAACCTTCTCGGACTCGAGAACTTTCTTTTCGAACTCGGGAACTTTCTTGTCGTAATCGGGAGCCATCACGGAACTTTGAACCTAACCCTTTATTCAATCCACGGGCCTATACTGTTCTCATTCCGTTAACCATAGATTGGGTAGGAGTTAATTATTTAAGTTAATTAGGTGTTAATTATTTTTCTAACTGCTTCTACTCAGGATTGAACTCGGGATCCTAACTGTCACTTAGAACTGTCTTAACCTAACTACCTTATCCACTATTTGTAATATTTCATGTCATGGACTGCTCAGCCACCAATATTACATTCGTAAGCATCGCGGGTCGCCTCCCACGGTCATTGGTGGTGGGATTTTGCCCTTCTACAGAAATGTAGTCGGCGCATTCTACCGTCTCAGGTTATTTCCTATAACTCCAACATAAACAAAGGGGGACCACTATTGACTGATAAATTATTTATTCATTTTCTCATTAAACTAACCCTAAACTCAAACCCTAACCCGTCTTCTTTTTTCCTAGTAGATCAATAGATAAATAAGTAATTTATCAGTCAAGATTGGTTCCCACTTTATTAATGTTGGAGTTATAGGAAATAACCAAAATGTATATCTAACATGCTTTATAAATTTAAAAAAATCGAAACGTAGCTGAAGACAAGTCTATCATGGGTGTCATTAATTTTATCGGCGTATAAAAGGATTGATTTATTTGCAACCATCAGTAACCTCAGCCATTTTTTCCGCTATTCTCTTGTCCTCTTCTCTTAAAGGGCAAAGAAGCACATGGCGGGAAAAATCTGGTGGGGGTGACGGTAAAAATGAAATGCCTCCCCGGGTGTTCCTTCAATTCTGATCCAATCACACAAGCTATCAGGATTTTATTTTTTGCCGTTCCATCAAATTTAGATCCAAAATTCCCAGAGGAAAATCTCTTACTGACATTCATTGCAAAATTATTATTAATTACGTATTTAAATTCTATATCGCTATAAACCTCTGATCCATTGCATTTATTTCATACACTATGATACATAAGTACTAGGCTACAGGCTATTCGCTATCAGGACAAAGTGTTACAATATTCTGGGTTATCATGGAGCCATTAAGCAGGAGCGCTTGTACAGTGGAAATGCGCCATCCACATGAAAGATGAGATTAAGACTGAGCTGGATGACATGATGAAACAAGGGATCATTCGCAGAGTAAGCGAACCTAGAGAATGGGTGAACAGTCTAGTGTATGTGCGGAAGAGGTAAATGGTAAACTCCGCCTGTGGATCCTAAGGATCTGAATAGAGCCATCATGCAGTGCCATTATAAGGCTCCCACAATGGAGGATCTCGCACACAAAGTCTCTGAAGCGAAATACTTTTCGAAACTGGATGCCAAGAATGGATACTGGTCAATCAAACTCGATCCCGACATAAGAAATAAAGAAAGAAATAAGAAATAAGAAATTTATTAATCAATAGTAGTACAAATTATTTAAAAAAATATAAGTAAAAGAAAAACTTTATTGGTTTAAACTACTATTGAAGGGAGGCCATGCCTAATAGCGTGAAGCTAAACCCATGGACATGACCAGCCTTGGACGCTCACAGGAAACGATACATGAAACACACAGCGTAAACATATACATATATATCATGAGACAAATTAGCCGTGTGAGAATCTAAATGCAAATCTGTTGTTTATAAGAGGCAATAAAATGATTTTTCAAAAGTGTTTTAAGGACAAAATAATTTACTGAAACAAGCTTCATCTTTTCTTTATCAAAAAATAACGACTGAACAGTATTCCAAGAATTAATTGCCTTAAAACGAATCGAATTATGCCCAAAACTAACAGTGTTGATGATAGGGAAATTAAGCAAACCAGATTGGTCAGCACGAGTGACATGAGCATGGGTGAAGTCAACTGCAAAAGCATTCTGAACAGAAACAGGTATTTTATTGTGGAATAGTTTATGTAAGAACAAAATATTTTCACAATGGACCATATCAGAAAATTTGAGAATCTCCAAATTTGCATACAGGTTGTTAGATCATGTCCTAAGGCCGCCCCGACGACTTATATAAACATTATTCGCGTGGTGTAATGGTTAAAGTCATGGGAAATGGACTCGTCGCCCCGAGTTCAAATCCTGGACGTGGTAATTGCATTTCACTTAGCGCTAATACCCTTGGGAAAAGTATGAATTCTACTCTCCCTCCAGCTATGGGTAAATAGTGGGGCAGACTGGGCTCTTTAACCTTGGTTAGGCAACTGGTCTAGGAGAAGGAAAACTCTGAATTCAAACCTGTTAAACTCCGCTTAAGAAATTGACCTTGTGTCTCATCCGGCTCGTGCGGAGGGGTTGTTAAATATATATATAAACATTATTCCTGTTATTTGTTTGTCTCTCCTTACCAAATGTTCCTTGTTAGTGTATCTACGATAGCAATAATGCATTGACTTGTCTTACAAAACAAATTATACAAAATAAGTCTTTTGTTAAGTCTTTTGTCTTTCTTGCAGTTTGATTTGTACGTGAAATTCTCGAAGTTGGGCTCGTATTTTATAATACATATCAAATTAAGCTGTCGAGTTTCTGGAAGGAAAGAATCACTATTCTAGATGAAATTATATTGCTGACAATAATAAAAGAAAAAAAAGAAATACATTTGTAAGAGAAACACTGGTGTTATTAACTAGTTATTTTCAAGTTGAAGAAAACGATTTTATTTTAATGGTCTCGATAAATATTGCTACGGAATTTTACAAAACAGCTTTTGTTTGCCGCCGTTTCACTTTATTCCTTTCCTACCAAACTCACTCTCTTTCTTTATATACACTAGCAAATATATGCACCCTCCGGGTGCAAGTATTTTAGTTAAATTTTATAATAAAATATGATATTAAATTAGAAAGGCTAATGAAACTGAATAAGAATGTAGATAAAAAGATTTTGAACAGAGGGGGTATGATTGAAAAATAGAACAACTTTGAAACTAACTCTTCCATCATTTTCCTTTACTCCCGTCTTTCATTGGTAAATTTTCCTAATTAAACTGTTTAGTTCAAGTAGGAAGTAAAGAATAATATTACAGTTATTTCTTCTTGTTAAGGGATTTTTTAAAAGATTTATTGAAGAGATTTTTGCTCATATTCAATAAGATAAAACCAAACAATTAGAAATCAATAATACTAAGCATATATTTATTAAAATAAATTTTTAAAGATCAATATGCAAATTAGCCTTCCCATTCATACTGTAAACCCCTATTTTGTTGTATATATAAATACAATTGCATGTTATTAGTATGTAGATATGGTCAACAGTATTAATAATGTAAAACAATTTTATTAATAATTGAGGTTTAAATAAGTATAAAATCATGGAGAATATGATGTAAATAACTAAAGGAATTGGGACTTGTATAGTGATATAGTTTCGGTTACAGACAGACAAACCCACAATCTCCATTATAATAAGATATATATCTTTATATTATATATTACTTTAATCCCTCTTCTTTCTCTCTTTGTATATATATATATATATATATATATATATATATATATATACATGCATATGTATATATACCTTTCTTCCCTCTTCTCACTTTCCCTCTCTCTCTTTTCCTACACATATATATATATTTATACTATATATTCCTTTACACCCTCTTCTCTCTCACACTCACTCTCTCTTTTTCTCTTCATATATATATATATATATATATATATATATATATATATATTATACTATATATATCCTTTCCAAATACAATTAAGCGTTGTAATTAATATTTCAAGATTGTTTAGTATAGTGAAACACTTTGGGAATGTTTGAATTTTCTAGGAAAAAAGGGGAGAGAGGATGGGTAGAGAGAGGAGGAGAGAGAGAGTGAGGGGTGAATGGGGATATAAAGAGGGAAGTTGGAAAAGAACAAAAAATAGCAAAAAGGAGAGAAAGGAAAATGGGGGGCGGAGATGATTAGATAAAAGAACAAGGGGAGAAAAGGAGAGCTGGGGACAGAGAGAATTGATGGAAGATAAAAAATGAAAAAAGAGTGATTTTACCGTATAAAAACAAAACATATATATATATATATGTGTGTGTGTATGTGTGTGTGTGTGTGTGTGTGTGTGTGTGTTTAAAAGGAATGCATTAAAATACTCCGACTGCAGTTTCACCCAATAGCGAATCTTCAGGGAATTCCATATATATATATATATATATATATATATATATTAGTCTTCCAAGTTACTTTTACGTCATTGGTTTAAGATGAGTAAATTATCAGATCACCTGACGATCGAAAACGTGAATCAGTTACTGAATATGTGTCATTGCACACACACACACACACACACGATTGCGTGTGTGGCCATGAAGGAGAAGAGAGAGAGGGAGTGTGTGTGTGTGTGTGTGAGAGAAGAGAGAGAGAGAAAGAGAGAGAAAAGAGAGAGGAAGAGAGAGAGGAGAGTAAAAAGAAACTACTTTTTTTTCGAATATAGAAAAAATGCAAAGATAGAAGAGAAATTGAAACCTTCATGATTCGTGAGAATCAAGAAAAAATGTCTGTGTGTGTGTATGTGCGCGTTTGTGTTTAAGTGTGTGTGTGTGTGTGTGTGTGTGTGTGAGAGAGAGAGAGAGACAGAGACAGAGACAGAGACAGAGAGAGACAGAGACAGAGCAGAGACAGAAAGGCAAACAGACAGAGAAGGAGATTGGAGAGAAGTGTAGATAGCGAGGGCTAAAAGATTGAACGGAAATTTAAAACTGCAAGATACATGAAAATTAAGGTGTGTGCGTCTGTGTGTGCGTGAGAGAGAGAGAGAGAGAGAGAGAGAGAGAGAGAGAGAGAGAGAGAGAGAGAGAGAGAGAGAGAGAGAGAGAGTAAGTAATGAAAGAGAAGGAGTGAAAGAGAGATAAGAGAGAGAAACAATTTTATAAAGATGAAGAATAGCATTTACCTCCCCCTAAAGTAGACCTCAAAATGGCCCATTTAAATAATTACCCTTAAGTAATATTATTCATGGCCCGTGAGTTGTACAATTCATTTAAGTAATTTTCTCTTAATTTATTAAACCGTGTCGGAAAATGCAACCGGACGTACCAAGTTAGACACCGGTAATGCTTATAAAGATTTATTGACACAGTAAATTAAATACATTATTCAAGCTTATAAAATCTTATAGATGTGATAATACTATAACTTATAAAAAGTCTGTTCAATATAAAACGATAATTGTATTTGTCTATGAGTTTGAGAAGAGCAATTACCATTCCAAATATTGTTCTCGAAAATGGAACGCCTCCAAATATCGGATGTTCGCAAAAAAAAAAATTGGCTGATACATTGTTTAGCTCTGGTCTTCCTGGCGAGATAAAATAAATTCATTTACCGTATATCCCAGACTGTTTACCTAGCCAAGATTAAAGAGCCCAGTCTGCCCTACTATTTACACATAGCTGGAGGGAGAACAGTTGGATGCATACCTTTCCCAGTGGTTTTAGTGCTATGTGAAATGCAAACAGTCTCATCCATGATTTGAACTCGGGTCGACGAGTTCATTTCCTAAGACTCTAATCATTACATCTTGCGTCTCCATAGTGGTGCAATGATGCTGATAGCTTTTTGATTTAGTGCGTTCTGGGACGCACCTATTTGCTTTGAATTCGTCCCGGGAACATGTATGGGTCTCAACTAAAGCCGTGAATCTCCTACCTGGTAACCTATCCTGTGTAATTCATTTCTAAGAGACTGTTGAAATGTATTTACAGTTAGCTTGAAATGGTAAGGGGAGAAAAACGAAAAATACTGGGACACGTGGATACAATTTTACTGCGTCCTTTTAGATTTTTTTGTATCAGAGACGCAGGAGGCGTACCTATCGTTATCTCTGATAGTTTACTTAAGAGGAACTTACATATGTGCTGCTTCTTTGAGACATCTTCTTTCCTATCTATTATCACAACTTCAACATAGACAGATAAATAAGACAAGAGGCCAATGAGATAGTTTTAGCTTCAGATGTGAACAGATCATCAAGGAGCATGGACACTGTTGTCGGCTCTGATAGGTAATCTCCCCTCCCCGCAGTAGAATCATGGGCTGGGTTGTTGAAGTAAAGATTTAGAAGAAAACAAGTCTTGTTTGTTAATTGATTAATTCAAACGAGAAATGGCCAGCCCAGCACAGAAAAGCAACCCCAGTAAACAGAGCAACATGAGAAGATGGCGTTTGAGTTAAAAGGAACCAGTAAACAACAGTTAACAAGTTAGAACCATCATCTCTACTACTCTATCTAATCTGTCTGTCTCTTTCTCCAGTTTATTTCATACGCCCCAACAATTCTCGCCAATTCTCCTGGCTCCGGGAAATTTAAAAATTTCTCAAATTAAAGTTTTAGAGTGGCCATATTTTCTTTCTTTTTTCTTTATTTCGAGCCCTTCACTCATTTTGAACGCCAGGCATTTTGGAATGGAGTAATGACGTGTTGATTGTATACTTATCTCAACTTCTGTGCTAGGTGGGGAGGCTCGAATCCGGTTGTTGGTTTGATGTTATGTTGACTGGCAATTCTGTGCTGTTTTGAGTCTGAAAACTAACTTGGGATGCTGAGGGACGCCTTGCCTTGTGCCATTTACATTTTTATTAATAACACAAGGCTACTTTTTTCTCATGAGATTTTTATTCTCCACTCAAGTCACAACTACCAGGAGCAAGAGCCCATGTCTCTCTCACTTTACAGTTTCACCTCTCACTCCACCTTTCTCCCACTTTGCCATGAGACACTTCTCAACCAATAGAAAAATGTCATGTGATGATTCATCCTTTAAACTTTTCCATTCTAATCTACACACAATTATGTGTATTAATTAGTGTGTTAATAGGGGGTATGTAACACCAAGAGAATAGTTGAACAGTTTGAAGAAAAGTTACTATTACAAAAAAAGTCCGGTTATTTCCTATAAGTCTAACATACACAAAGGGGAACCAATCTTGACTGATAGATTATTTATTTATATATTCATCTACTAGGAAAAAAGAAGACGGGGTTAAGATTAGTGTTTAGGGTTATTTTAATGGGAAAAAATGATTTTATCAGTCAAAAGTTGTTCCCCTTTGTTTCTGTTAGACTTAGAGGAAATAACCACTTCCTTTCCACATTGAACCCTCAACGCTATACCTGGTGAAGAGAAATGTGAATCGGCAAAGGATTTTACAAGGCAGCGTGTGTACTCACAGAAATGGATAAACGGTTTTACTTTGAAACATTTTCAGTTCTTAAAAAGAGTGTCGTACCGGAGCCCCTTCCTTGAACAGCAGGAGGTATTGTAGTAAAGATATTGAAACAGATGCATTCCGAACAACGGAGTCTTATACATATATTTATATATATATATATATATATATATATATATATATATTATATGTATATATATTCTTCACCATTTAGCGTACATCAAAGAGTTTTGAATCCTGAGTGTAAACGTAATGTCCCTAACAGCTGGGAAGCTCTTTTAAACGAAATCTTTGATCTCTTGCAAAGGTCCCCCCGAAGGCGAAACCGTGTCTGATAATTGTAAAGAGACGTTCCCCTCCCCTACACCCGGGATGGGGGATTATCTATTGAAGATTTCCAGTCTTCTTTGCTACCTGGTGAGCAGTTGAAAATTAAATAATTCCTATTCATTGGGTGTACACTGACTCTCAGAGACATTTACTTGATTTGGCATAGTATTCCCCCAAATCAGGTGCGCTAGGCACTCGGTGTGGAACGCTACAGTTGCAAACACGGACAGGACTAGCTTCTAATTCATTGATCTCCGAAATGTATAGTCATTCTCTCACACACATACACAATAATATAATATATATATATATATATATATATATATAATATATATATATATAATATTGGGAGTATATTTTCTTGAAGGCATATTTTTATTTATAGACGAAATTAATCTTCTCTCCCCCTCTGTCTGTCTGTCTGTCTCTTTTACACACACATACACACACTATCTGTCTCTCTCACGATATATATATATATATATATATAATATATAATTATATATATATATATATTAATAAGGGTTTTATAATTTGCTTGAAGCATTGTGTATATATTGATTTGGAGGTTGGTTTTGAAGGCTATCACAATGCAAGTGTAAAGAAAAAATAAGGTAACAATGGTGTTGTTTGTTAATCTGTGATTTATTCTTAATATTTCGAGATAAGAAGAACACTGGAACTGAAGTAATTGTCGTCTTGCTATGGCATTTTTTTTACCTAAAAATCCCATAGCAAGACAACAACTACTTTTTTGAACAGCGTAACTTGAGAACCTGTGTTACGCCTCAAAGATACGTGGTTCAAAGTTAACTGACCTGAAACAATGAGAAAGTTTTTAAATAAAATAACTACTGCATTATATATTTTACTCATTAATATATCAACACTGAAAATGTCATTAAATTCGGTTAATTCCTTGATTTTTGGTATTTTTTTGTCTTTCGGCGGGGTAACATACGATGGTGGAATTTAGCTCGGTTAAGTTCGATGTGATCCAACTTTCTATAATGATGCATCATATCTGATAGTTGTTGAGTTCGAAACCTTAAGAAAAATATTTGTCGTTCTTTCTTTCCTTTTCCTCTTTCTTTCTTTCTTTCTTTCTTTCTTTCTTCTTTCCCTCATGTTTGCTTATATCTTCTGATTTATTTATTCATTTCTCAAGTTATCTATTCAATCATTCATTCAGTTTCCTATGTTTTATTTTTTATTTCATTCGAATATTATTTCCTGTGTGCACTTATTATTCTTTCTTTCTTTCTTTCTGTTTTTTATTTCTTTTGTTTGTTTCTTTCTTTCTAACTATCTATCTATTTTGATTCATTTCGTTTCCAATATTTATTTTGTATCTTTCTTTCTGTTTTTATTCGTTTTTCTTTCTTTCAGTGCCTTTGAATCTTTCTTCATTTTTTGTATTTTCTTTCCCGTCTTTTTCTTTTTTCACATTTTATTTATTCATTTCATCCTTCCTTTCTCATCTTTCGCCCTTTCTTTCTTTGTTCTTTCTTTTTGTTTTCTAGATTCTTTTTTTCCAAATATAAAGAAACAGTTACAAAGTTTAATAAGTAATTGAGAGTTACTTCCTCTACCTTATGATTACCTCCCCTTTCGAGAACTCTCTAGCAAATACTAGAATATATAAACTCTTAATAAGTGTAAGATGTCGGCGATATAATGGGATTTTTTTCTTAAGGAATTGTTTTGCTGGAATACGTCTATATGCATTTATTAAATTTTCTTTCTTTAATTCTTTTCCTTTTCCATCGCTGACTTTTTGAAAACTTTGAGACGGTTTATATTTGGAAAGAGAATCTAGGCCACGGACATATCCATTGTAGTTGATTGGTTGTAATAATTGTCTTCTCTGTTATGATATCTCAGATTTGTCTGCAAGTTCCAAGGTTTATAATAACATTTTGTCTCGTTTTTATAACTTGCTGAGAAAACACAACGAATGTTTATCAAATAGATCTTATTGAATACAAACTATTTGGTTGATGTAAAATTTCCCATCGCCTTTTTCGTGCAGAATCAAAATATCTGAATATTTGTTTAAGACATTATTAGTTGTGTTTACATATTGTTTAAGGATTTACACAGAATAAATCATTATTTTCTTTCATGTGGTGAATATCAGGATTGAATAGGAAATGCATTTTCGACACGGAATAATGTAAATATTACAACTGTGTTGGGAAATTAAAGACCGTTGACAATAGATGTTTATATTCAAAGTAATTAGTATCTCAGCGCTTGGAATCTAAACGCTTTCCTTATTATTTTGTGGTCATTTGCAATCCCAAAGAATTGTATGGGTCTCATTCTCTATGAAAGATTCTGGTTTGTGCATATACCATATTGTAGTTCGATCAAATTTTAATTTATTGTACAATTCCCAATTGATCGCCTTTCCCACCCAGTCAGGCTTTTCTTTCATTCCGTTTGTGCTTATTTGATGTATTCGCTAATAATGTGACTGTCTCACACACAATACACTTGATATTCAGTTGGGTCGTATCCATTTTCACCTTATTATTAGTTGTATTCAATATTTACTAGCAGGACCTATATATATATATATATATATATATATATATATATATAATATATATTATATGATAGGAGAGTTGGAGTAAAAACCCGACAGTATGAGGTGAGGTAAAAGGAAGAGTGAACAAAAAATAATGACTCAAACAAGTCCAAGTAGGAGAGAAATATTTCGTCCTTCTGTCTGTTAGTTGTGTTTACATATTGTTTAAGGATTTCAACAGGATATATCATTATTTTCTTTCATGTTGTGCAAATCAGGATTGCATTTTCGACACGAAATAATGTAAATAATACAAATGGATTGGGAAGTGTTTTTGGATCATTACGTGGTTATTGCAATTTTACTTTTGAAAACAAAGTTGTTCCAATTGTATTTTTGGCATTAGAGGTGATCGGAATTTCATTTCTGGTTCCAGAGGTTTTGCATTTATATTTTTGGTACAGTCGTGTTGCAATTTTATTTTTGGTTATAATGATCTTGCAAATTTATTCTTGGAACCAAAGGTGTTGGAATTTTCATTCTGTTGGCAAATAATTTGTTATTTTAATCTGCTAAGAAAGAGGTTGCACTTTAATTTTTGGTAACAAACGTGCTGCAATTTTAATTTGGTTACGAGGATCTGGCAAATGTATTATTAATAACAAAGGTGTTGCAATTATATTTTTCTAAAGAATAGTATTGCAATACTGTTTTTGGATTACGAGAATCTTGCAAATCATTTTTAATATCAAAAGGAGTTGCAATTCTATTTCGGTAAGAATAGGGTTGCAATATTGTTTTTGGATACTAGAATCTTGCAATCATTTTTAATATCAAAGGGGTTGCAATTCTATTTCTGGTAAGAATAGGGTTGCAATATTGTTTTTGGATTACGAATCTTGCAAATCATTTTTAATATCAAAGGAGTTGCAATTCTATTTCTATAAAGATAGGATTGCAATATTGTTTTTGGATTACGAGAATCTTGCAAATCATTCTTGATAACAAAGGAGTTGCAATTCTATTTCTGGTAAGAATACGGTTCAATTTTGTTTCTGGATTACGAGAATCTTGCAAATTATTATTGATGACAAAGGTGTTGCTATTCTATTTCTGGTAAGAATAGGATTGCAATATTGTTTTTGGATTACGAGAATCTTGCAAATTATTCTTGATAACAAAGGAGTTGCAATTCTATTTCTGGTAAGAATAGGGTTCAATTTTGTTTCTGGATTACGAGAATCTGGCAAATCATTCTTGATAACAAAGGAGTTGCAATTCTATTTCTGGTAAGAATAGGGTTCAATTTTGTTTCTGGATTACGAGAATCTTGCAAATTATTCTTGATGACAAAGGTGTTACCATTTTATTTCTGGTAAGAATAGGATTGCAATTTTGTTTTTGGATTACGAGAATCTTGCAAATTATTCTTGATAACAAAGGTGTTGCGATTCTATTTCTGGTAAGAATAGGGATGCAATATTGTTTTTGGATTACGAGAATCTTGCAAATTATTCTTGATAACAAAGGTGTTGCGATTCTATTTCTGGTAAGAATAGGGGTTGCAATATTGTTTTTGGATTACGAGAATCTTGAAAATTATTCTTGATAATAAAGGTGTTTGCGATTCCATTTCTGGTAAGAATAGGGTTGCAATATAATTTTTGGATTTCGAGAATCTTGCAATTATTCTTGATAACAAAGTGTTGCGATTCTATTTCTGGTAAGAATAGGATTGCAATTTTGTTTTTGGATTACGAGAATCTTGCAAATTATTCTTGATAAACAAAGGTGTTGCTATTCTATTTCTGGTAAGAATAGGGTTGCGATATTGTTTTTGGATTACGAGAATCTTGCAAATTATTCTTGATAACAAAGGTGTTGCTATTCTATTTCTGGTAAGAATAGGGTTGCGATATTGTTTTTGGATTACGAGAATCTTACAAATTATTCTTGATAACAAAGGTGTTGCGAATCTATTTCTGGTAAGAATAGGATTGCAATTTTGTTTTTGGATTACGAGAATCTTGCAAATTATGATTGTCACAAACCTATTGATCTTATGGAAAGCCTCAACGCCTTTTATCCTGTACGAGAAGGCAGTAACTCAGGGTCTTAATGTCCTGGGTATGACGGTAAACTGAATCTAGTGATGAAGTTTCTACTTCTGGGAAAAGCGGATGACTCGTTTATCACCATAATGTCCAGGTATTACCTGTTAGGGTTCCATCTCTGGGTTAAATAGATTAAAAGAATGAGTTTATAAAAATGTGGTAAATATTGAAAAAAAAATGAAAAAAAGTCTGAATACCCAACAAGAATGAATAAAACAATGTCTTCGACATTAAATAACCCAACAAGGGATTAACCAACCAACAAACAAAAAAAAACAACCAACCAAAGTCAATATTGTGCAAAGAAATACTACATGGCGCTGCAGCAGTAGAGGAGAAGGAAGACGAAGGTGGGAAATCTATTTTTCCCCATTACTTTTATTGAGAGTAAAAATCAATGTGAATCTTAAAGTTATTAAATAGTTGTTCCTTAAAAATGGATAAAGAGACGGACCCCAAAGACCGTTGCTAATATTGAATTGCAGAGCTATATAAAGCAATGAAACTGAAGAGATGAAAACCTAAAATTCAGTCTAAGGTCGAATTTTCTTATAATTAAGTTACTGAATCGAAATGACACCAAATGGAATTGAAAAAGTAAAACACAGGTTTTGACTCAGGAAATAAGTTTTATGAAAGGGGGAAAATAATATAATGGAGGACTTTTCTAATTTAGACCATGTGGTTAATATATATATATATATATATATATATATATATATATATATATATAATTATGTACGAATAAATTCAAATAAAATGACCACAAAGAAAACTGGTGGACTACGCATAGATTGATAACCTAGTCTTATATATCCTAGCAAATAAATACACCGTCCGAGCACAAGTATTTAATATCTAATATAAATACATATATTGAATTAGAAAGATTAAATGAAATAAAATACGAACAGAAAAATATACTTATTTTTTTATTCTTATTGATTTCAATATAAAATTGTAAATATGATTGCTTTTAATACACTTGAGAATAAATTTGGTTTACGGCATATCAACCTCAGTGGATCATTTAATGCCGATAAAGTTTTGAAATAAATCAATTCTTAATGGATAATACAATTTTTTATGAATACATTTTTCTATTTAACCCATAGATGGGACCCTAACATGTACTACCACTCCGGGTCAGAGTGGACCAGGGAGCAATGGTGATGAAGGGGTGCTCCACATTCCCCAAACCTCCAAAACTGGAACCTCACCATCAGATAGAGTTTAACGTCATTCCCAGGACATGC
>CM042162.1:6009626-6051301 GCA_023376005.1 Doryteuthis pealeii
TTAGTCTGATGAAGATGTTAGTTAAGTAAATAAAAGCTTACATAAATAATATGGTTTTGTGGTTAATGAATGTCTTGGCAACAAGACTGATCTAGAAAAGAAGAAATGAATTAAGTGCGACCGACCACCAAGACGAAGTCCAGACGCTAGAAGATGAACGTAAGATACCAAAGATGAGCAGAAGAATAATAGAAGTAAAAAGAAGAGTATACAACTACTCGTGTGGAAATTACACGAATAACCCCACTTTTTAAAAAATAAATCTTTGTTAATCTTTATGCTCATTTTCCCGCCGATGTTTGGGCAAACTTACGGCTTTCTTCTTCTCTCACACAAGCCTTCTCTTACGTCTATATGCTGTGGATAAGAAATAAGCAAGTAAAGTAAAGTCATCCGGGTGGCCTAAAGTCGGTATCAGTCAGATAGCGAGGGAGTCTACCCCCTTTTCACCAGCACTAGACGAAGGAGATTGTTTTGCGTCTGAGGTGAAGCACCACACCTACCATCAGCTCGGATTTCTGTGCTTACTCATACGCTGAGTTGGCGAGGGCCGGTTTCGAACCAGGAACCTTGTGGTTTACTAGTCGGACACTTTACCGACTGAGCTGAACCGGCTTTATAAAGCTAAACTGGCCCTATCGATAAGAAATAGAATTGTAAAAAAAAATTTGTCTCGGAAGTTTTGAAACAATGTGGTTGGTTGGTTGGATTTTATGTCAACCCTTAGTGGGTTATTCTATGCAGAATACGTTTTGTTCTATTCATGCTTGGTAAGTATTGAAATTCTTTTTTGAAATCAGTTTTTTTAACAATTTAAAAAAAATCCTATCCAACCCATAGATATGGGGCCCTAACAGTTACTACCATTCCGCGTCAGACAGGGCCTTTGGGTAATAGCGATAAAAAGGTACTGTACATTTCCCAGAGATCCAAAATTTGAACTTAACTATTTAATGCAGTTTAACGCCATTTCTAGGATACTGACACACAGCCACAGCCTTCTAGTGCATATATAATAAAAGAGTTGGTGTTTGCTATAAGAGCAATAGGTTTGGAACAATCATATAGATGCTAGGGTTTGATGCCACTATCCGATTGATCAGAGGGAGCCTCATGATTTTAACACATGAAAAACATCTAGCCATTTTTCCCACCTTTCTATTTAGAGTGTAAATGGTGGAATTATATAAGATTCGACTAAAAGAAGCACGTACGCCTGAGGTGCCAGCAAACGGACACCCATACTCATACATCTATATCTGTCTCTGTTAACAACGTCTTATATGTTGTTACATAATCTATGCATAGATTATTGTCAACCCCCTGTATCTCTGAAGGGATGACCCCTTTTCATATCACGGGCGGGACTTTCCATGGAATATTACAGAAAGCCCGCGAAATACGTGAAGTCACGTGGGACCTGGTTGGCTCTTCAGTTTCAGCTTGGACGTCAGGCAGATACGGGCTTAGCTGGAGCTCACTCCACACGCGCGTTATGTTAGTTAGAGAAATATGTTTAGTAAAGTAAATAAAGGTTTGAATAAATAATATGGTTTTGTGGTTGATGAATGTCTTGGCAACAAGATTGACCTAGAAGAAGAAATAAATCAAGAACGACCAACCAGCAAGAACAGAGAAATAGAAGCACAGAGAAGTCCAGACGCTAGAAGAACGTAAGATACCAAAGATGAGCAGAAGAATAATAGAAGTAAAGAAAGGGTATACAACAATGTCAGTCCACCCCCGCCTTGTCTCTCCCCACCCCAATCGGTAGCATGCCCCACGTTTCAAATTGTCTTTCGTGTGACAACCCCTCTGGGTCTGGATGGACCTTGTAGTAATGGCAATAAAGAGATACTTCACACTTACCAGAGCTCCAAAATTGGAACAACTATTAGATACATGTTTAACGTAATACCCAGGGCATTGAGACACTCAGCCACAACCTTCAAGCACATATAGTTATTTACTAAAATTAGCTCAGATGTGGCACAAGGCCAGAATAACGGGGTGCCCAATGAAAATCAAACTCTCTATGGCGGAGAACAAAAAAGGAAAAAGAGCAAGACATTGTTGTCGGGATCGAACCCGCGTCCTCCCGCATGCGAAAACAAATGCGATTCAGGCACTGGACGGACGCGAGGTTCGACTGATGTGCCCGGATGTTTGGGAGACATGTGGTGTAATGTTTATTGTTGACTACACGGCGAGATGAGTGCAAATCCTGGATGCGTCTGTTTGTACTTCACATAGCGCTAATACCCTTGGTAAAGGTATGAATCCAACTATTCTCCATCCAGCTATGGGTAAATAGTAAGGAAGACAAGGCTTTGAAAAAACAACCAGTCTAGAAGGAAAACTCTGAATTCAAATTAAAGGGGTCTCTTTTCGTTAGTCAAAACTACTTTGGGAGATCCTCCTCTCCCTCCTCCGATATGTAAATTAATCAATTGAATTCCCCCTTCTATACAATGGTCTGCAAATCTAGCTTGATAACCGTTACACTATGTGAGGTGCTCACTTCTAGCACATGTTATAAAAGAGTTGGGTTTTGCCATGAGAGCAATAGTATTGGGACAATCATATAGATGCTAGGGCTTGAAGTGACATGCCGATTGATCAGAGGGGGGCTCGAAAACAACATGATTTTAACACATGAACGACGTCTACCCATTTTTGTCACCTTTCTATCACCGCCATTGTTGTCTGAATGGTGTAATTCTGTAAGAGTCGACTAAAAGAACCGCGTACGCTTGTGGTACCAGCAAACGGACACCCATACACATACGAGTATAATTGTCTCTGTTAACAACGTCTTATATGTCAGTCCACCCTTGCTTTGTCTTCCCCTCTCCCAACCGCCAGCATCCACCGCCTTTCACATCTTCTTTTCGTGTGACAAGCAGTGACGTTGTACACAAAGGAAGAATCCTCTTGTGGTTAGCTCTGGCCAATGCTCTAATCATGAAAACCTCCAAATGACCGCGCACACACAAAAGATTTCTTGTGCGAACACAGAGCGATTTCGTTTCTCGACTGAGAACCGAGTATTGAACCGGTTCACCACGGATAATGTCGTTCACATAAAGGCAACGCATACTTCATGAGTATCGGAGATTTTATAACTAACGAAGGTATACAAAAACGTATAGAATAAGACAAAACAAAAGCATATAAAAACGGACACAATAAGGCAAATTAAAAGTATACAAAAAATATTCAATAAGGAAAAAAAAGCGTATAAAACGAACACAATATGGCAAAATAAAAGTATAAAAAACGTACACAATAAGGCAAAACAAAAGTATACAAAAACATATTCAATAAGGCAACAACAGTATAAAAAACGTACAAAATAAGGCAAAACAAAAGTATACAAAAACGTACACAATAAAGCAAAATAAAATTATACAAAAGCATACACAAGAAGGCAAAACAAAAGTATACAAAACATATACAATAAGGCAACACAAGAGTATACACATACATGCACAATAAGGCAAAACCAAAGTATACGATAACGTACACAATATGGCAAAACAAAAGTATACAAAACGTACGCAATATGGAAGAACTACAAAACCGTACACGATAAGGCAAAACAAAAGTCTAGAAAAATGTACACAATAAGGCAAGATAAAAGTATACAAAAACGTACACAATAAGGCAAAACTAAAGTATACAAAAACGTACACAAGAAGACAAAACAAAACTATACAAATACGTATACAATAAAACAAAACAAAAGCAGACAAAACGTACACAATAAGGCAAAACAAAAGTATACAAAAACGTACAAAATAAGGCAAAACTAAAGTATACAAAAACGTACACAATAAGGCAAAATAAAAGTATACAAAAATGTACACAATAAAGCAATATAAAACTATACAAATACGTACACAATAAGGCAAAACAAAAGTATACAAATACGTACACAATAAGGCAAATACCCTGAGATGCCAATAGGTACGCGATCTGCATCCCTGACGCACAAAAATCTAAAGTGACACAGTAAAATTTTATCCATGCGTCCAAGTGTTTTCTTTTTTTCTTTCCCCACACTTTCAAGCTAACTGCAAATACATTTTAATAGTTTCTTAGAAATGAATTACACAGGATAGGTCACAAGGTATGAGTTAGACGGCTTTAGTTGGGAGCCATAAATTTTCCCGGGAACTCTTTCAAAGCAAATATGTGCACCACAGGACGCTCATGTAGATTTTTTTTAAAGAAGTGGATGCAAGGCTGGTGTCACCGTTAAAAGCAGGGTAACAGGAATCAGCAAGCCGAGTTTAATTTACAACCAGAGAAGTTGCATACTTTTCTCACAAAACCGTTTTAACTGTTGGTTGGATTTTATGGCATCTCAAGCTTTGTTGGGTTATTTTATTGCTGATTGCATACCTCATGAGTATCGTAGATTTATTCATTAACAACAGTATACAAAAACGTATTGAATACTATACAAAGAACGTATATAATAATGCAAACGTATACAATACTATACAAAAAAGTATACAATGCTATATAAAACCCGTGTACAATAATTAAAACATATAAAATATCATATAAAAAACATATTTAATAACGCAAACGTATAGAATGCTATACAAAAAAGTATACAATATTATATAAAAACCGTGTACAATAATTAAAACATATAAAATATCATATAAAAACATATTTAATAATCCAAACGTATAGAATACTATACAAAAAAAGTATACAATGCTATATAAAAACCGTGTACAATAATGCAAACATATAAATATCATATAAAAAACATATTTAATAACGCAAACGTATAGCATACTATACCAAAAACGTATAAAATGCTATATAAAAATCGTGTACAATAATGCAAACGTATACAAAAGTATCAAGAAAGAAATGCATATAAGTTCATACATTTATACAATAGTATTCAACAAACGTGTACAATAATGCAAACGTATATACTTGTATACAAAAACGTATACACTGCTATCTAAAAAACATATACACTATTATATGCGTTGTTCGGACTATTGTCCTCATCTTCATTTTTATCTGTACAATGAAGATGAGTACAATAGTCCGAATAACGCAGATAATACTAATCATCAAGCCTCATCACAGACGTTCAGAAAAAAAACATATACAATAATGCAAACGTATACAATAGTATAAAGAAAGAAATGGATCTAAATTTATGCATCTATTAATAATGGAGATTCGCTTCCGGTTTTTGTCTGTAACAAAAATTACGTCACTGCTTACGTCACATTACCCAAAATCGTCATAACATAGAATAAATACATTCAAAATTTGAACATGCAACATTAGACAGTCCTCATTGTTTTTTAAAACAAGTTTTAATAAATACATGACTGGTATTATATATCTATATATAATTTGTTTTATTTTAATACATATTTAAAGTTTACATTTCAAATTGTTTTATTTTTCAATCCTTTAATATATATTTGTATGGATAGACGGATGGAGATTTTGTGTATTTCTCTCTGTAACAAAAACTACGTCACATATCTACGTCACAATATTATTGTGTTATATACACAGAATTTGAGAAAGCAATTTTTGAAAATGTTTTTTTTACTCTCGTACTTTTTTTTCACTAACAAGAAGTTAACTAAAAAGTTTACAAATAAATAAATACCTACGATTTTGTGTAAAATTCACGTGGAAAATATTCAAAATAATTGTTTGATTAATAATTAATAGATACACACAACATTTTATTTGAGGGAACAGGACTAAGTTTCCATTAGATATTGTTTTATTTTTTTTACTTCTTTAATGAATATGAGGATTTTGCTAACTTATGATACAAACCCCTGACGCAGACTTTTTAACTCCAATTCCCTCAGGCAATATCTTTAAAAAAATAAGTTTTACACCGCCTGGAGGGTGTTTTTTTTGTTGCTAGTCCAGAGAAAGAACATTTTTTCTATAAACATTGAAAATATCGTATTTCAGTGCGTCTCTGTATGCATATAAATATGAGGAAAAATGAGTAAAGAAAAGAAATGTAGATGGATAAAATTAATTTAATCGATGTCACTTTAATCGATATCACTTACACATGTGTTTCGGTCAGTTTATCAAAATGTATACGGATTACGCTATTATTATTATTATTATTATTAGAATAATCAGATGAAAATGAAATAATGATGATAATAATAATAGGAAAAACTAGCAAATATATGCACCCTCCGGGTGCAAGTATTTAAGTTTTAATGTAATAAAATATTGTATTAAATTAGAAAGGCTAATGAAACTAAATAATAATACAGATAAAAAGATTTGAAACAGAGGGAGTATAATAAAAGATTTGAAACAGAGGGAGTATAATAAAAAATGGAACAACTGAAACTTACTCTTCCATCACTCTCGTCTTTCATTGTTATTTTTTTCTAATTTAAGTATTTGGCTATAAGAGGAAGTAAAGAATAAAATGACAGTTATTTTTTCATGTTAATAGATTTCATTTAAGATTAATTGAAGAGATTTTTGCTTATATTCATTAAAATAAAACCAAACAGTTAGAAATCAATAATACTAAGCACATATTTATTAAATTCGATTTTTTAATATTAATATGCAAATTAGCCTTCCCGTTTACACTGTAAACCGCTATTTTGTTGTATATATAAATATAATTGCATGTTATCAGTATGTAGACGTAGTTAACAGTATTAATAATGTAAGACAATTTTATTAATAATTGTGGTTAAATAAAAATAAAATCATGGAGAATGTGATGTCAATAACTAAGAGAATTGTGACTTGAGTAGGTATATAGTTTCGGTTACAGACAGAAAAACACACTATCTCCATTATAATAGGAAAATGTAAAAATATTCCGTACACAGAGAGATTTTTACGACCTTCATCAGAGTGAATTTTTATTTTTTAAAATATGTTAGTGGTGCGTGGTGTAATAGTTAGAGTGTAATTGAGTCGTAGGAAATGGACTCGTCGACCCGAGTTCAAATCATGGACGAGTCTGTTTTCATTTCAAATAGTGCTAATACTCTTATGAAAGGTATGCGTCCAACAGTTTTCCCTCCAGCCATGAGTAAATATAAGGGCAGAGTGGATTCTTTAACCTTGGGTAGGTAACCAGTCTAGAAGAGATGTTGCCATCCGGTGGACTTTGTTCCAGCAGATCAAAGGGTGAAACTAAAAGGGTGACCATCCCAGAAAATAAGAAATCTTTGCATAAATCCAGGAATACTAAATGAATTTAATAAATATTATAATAATAATGTATTTTCATACACACACACACGCACACACACACAAACCAGTCTAGAAGAGAACTTGTCATCTGGTGGACTTTGCGGTTCCAGTAGATCAAAGGGTGAAGCTGAAAGAAAACGAAAAGATGGACAAATACCTCGACCTTGCCGGAGAATTGTGGAATATGAGGGTGAAAGTGATACCAATTGTAGTTGGAGACTTGGAACGGTCCCAAAACTGGGGAAAAAGACTGGAGGATCTGGAAATCAGAGGAAGAATTGAGACCATCCCAGAAAATAAGAAATCTTTGCATAAATCCAGGAATACTAAATGAATTTAATAAATATTATAATAATGATGTAATGAATTTCACACACACACACACACACACACACACACACACACACACACACACACACACCTTACCTATCAGCCGTTTGACTAGCGTCTGTTGACATTTTTGAAATCTACAACACGCGTTCCGTTTCGGCGTTTCTGTATACATTTCAAAAATCCAAGAACGCTCGCGTTTTCATCAACAATTTCAAATAGACCGACCACGAAACAAAAGAGTCTCGAAGATTTCTCATTTTCTTTGATACTTTTATTTTCCCCCTAAAATTAACGAAAGCTCTGATGAAGATCTATTGAAACAGATTGAAACACTGCAGCGTAGGCGAAATAAACATTACTCGTTTATAAAGTTGTGTTTTTCAATTTTTTTCATATTACATACTGTCGGATTCACTTCCACTTTTTAACTCATAACATGAATTATTTCATTGTTAGAAGCCAAACTCTTCTATCTATGTATTTATCTATCTATCAGTCTCTATTTTTTTTTCATTTTCTTCTATCTCATTTGTATTTTACTTTCTACTCTCTCTCTCTCTCACTCACTCTCTCTCTCACTCTCTCTCCCTTTCTCTCTCTCTCTCTCTCTCTCTATCTAGTTTTTTCATTTTCTTCTTCTATCTCATTTATTTTACTTTTTACCCACTCCTCTCACTCACTCTCTCTCTCTCTCTCTATTTCTCTCTCTCTCTCTCTTTCTATCTCTCTATTTATCTATCTATCTATCTATCTATCTCTTTACTTTTTCTTTATTCATTTCATTTATTTTGATACGGACATGTGCTATCACGATTGCCCAATGTCTGGTTTTAGATGACCTTAGGTTGTAATTCTTTTGAATATTTTCTGATTTTACCTGGGTGTCAAATGTCTTATGAATATTCAATTCTTTCGAACATAGGGCTATTTAAAGGTAATAAATAGATTGCTGGTGATATTTTGACCCATAAACATTGTTTTTAATCATATTTGACAAAATTTGCAATGTCCAAATATAATGTCCACGAAACGACCAATTTAGCCACCCGTGTGAAGGGAATTGAAAAAAAAAAGTTGGACAAAATGGTTGGAAGCCAATAGAAAATAATTCTAAATCTAGCAAAGAAGGATTTTTTTTATTATTACAACATGATACACAGAAAAATATAAGAAAGAAAGAAAAAAAAAGAGTATGAAAAAGATAGAGGAAAAGGGTGAGTGTGTGGAAGCGATAACGATAATCTGTTTCAATCGAACATAATGAAAACATGAAAATAAGAAGAGAAATTAAACGTTGTAATTATTAAAATATTTGTTGTTTTTTTGTAATATACATATTTACCAACCCCTCCGCACGAGCAGGATGCGACACAATGTCAATTTCTTAAGCGGAGTTTAACAGCTTTGAATACAGAGTTTTCCTTCTCTTAGACTGGTTACCTAGCCATGGTTAAAGAGTCCAGTCTGCCCTGCTATTTATCCATAGCTGGGGGGAGAATTGGATTCATACCTTTCCCAAGGGTATTAGCGCCATGTGAAATACCAACGGCTTCGTCCAAGAATTGAACTCACGTTGACGAGTCCATTTCCTACGACTCTAACCATTAGACCACGCGCCTCCATACCTTTTTTTTGTTTTTGTAATATAAGGTGAGCGGAAGTCTACCACTTAAACTTATAGACTCAGCGTGGCCGTGTGGATTAGAGCCAGCCAATCAACACGCTCGAATATGTGGTTAGTTAATTATTTAATCAAGAATCTTGAAAGCCGTTCATTTGCACGTATTCGACATTGACGAACGGACCTGCAGCCAATGACTTTACTGCACGCAAGGATATTACCCAACACTAAGGGACACCGAGGAACAACCAAACATTTCTTCTCTAAGGATCAGCCTCTGCTTAACACAAGAGGTGTACTATATAAGATACCTGCATCCGATGGTGAGGATCTAGTCTTGGAGATCTGAGAAGTGTAAAGTAACTCTTCATTATGATTACTCTCAAGTTCACTCAATAGAATACACCGACTGCACCAATGCAGAGGGGTAAAATAACCCAAAAGGGACACTTGCTAGCCGTGGCTGGTGACCCGTGATTCTTAAGGGCAGATTCCATGTGGTTGATCGTCCATGACATGCAATACTGCTCTTTTCCCCTAAATAGACTAGACGGGTGTTTAGAGAGACCCCCTCCGATTAATCAGCTGGTCACATCAAACCCTAACATCTATATGATTGTCCCGATCGTATTGCCCTTATGGCTATCTCCCAATCTTTTTATTATATATATTTACCAATCCCTCCGCACGAGCAGGATGAGACACAAGGTCAATTTCTTAAGCTGAGTTCAACAGGTTTGAATTCAGAGTTTTCCTTCTCCTAGACCGGTTGCCTAACCAAGGTTAAAGAGCCCAGTCTGACCTACTATTTACCCATAGCTGGAGGGAGAGTAGGATTCATACCTTTCCCAAGGGTATTAGCGCTAAGTGAAATGCAATTACCATAGGATTTGAACTTTTTATCATATGTGCTAGAAGGCGTTGACTTAAGATGTTAGTGTCCTTGGTATGACTCTACACTGTATCTAGTTCAAGTCTGAAGAGTTTGGTGTATATCTTTATCGACATTACTGCCAGTTCCACTCTGACCCGGCGTGATAGGAAATTTTTGGGTCCCATCAATGAGTTAAATAGATAAAAAATGAGTCTAAAAATGCCCTTAAACAATTTTAGTTTGAAGAAAAAATTAACTACGCAACAAGAATGTATATAACAAAACATCTTCGGCATAAAATAATACAACAAGGGTTAACATGCCGTAAAACCCAAAACTAACTAAACTAAAACAAACCCATGTCCACTCGGACACGAAGCTGTAAACTCTTTAGGGTCAGATATATGGGCCAAAACAAACATTTCAGAAAGATGATTTGTATCAGATGAGAATATTTGAAATGATAATGATTATAAATGATTATCAAATAATAAATAAAGGGGAGACAACAACAACTCCAGCAAGCATCACGGTTTGTTTGCAGTCACTGTACCAGAGATTGCCATTCAAAAATTGGACTGATTGGCCACTCACGCAGCTGCAGATAAATAATAATGAAAAAAAAAGGGCGCAGTTTTTATGTTTTAATGTAGTAAGTAAAGTAAAGTCGTCGGGCGGCCTAATGTCGGTATCAGCCAGACAGTGAGGGAGTCTATTCCCTTTTCACTAGCGCTAGACCAAGGAGATTATTTTAGCATCTCAGGTGGAGCGCCACACCTACCATCAGCTCCTTACTTTACCGCACAGATCCATGTGCTACTCATACGCTTGAAGTCATATAATTGATTGAATCATATTAGTTAAATTAATTGAATGCTTAAAACCAAATAACCCTGTTAAAACATTGTCAGAGGGAAATACTTGATATCAAGTTAATGAGCACTAACAAATGATTTGGGGAAGCCCTGTGTCATAATATCAACGTACTGTAATATTATTAGCCTGGTAACTACTAACGGACAAACACACACACCACACACACAATATATATATAAAGTAGTATATATTATATATATAAAGATAAATCTAATGAGCCAGACGAATACTAAAAGTTTCGCTTAATACTCTCAGAGGCTAAGATCTGACTGTCAGATCTTAGCCCTGAGGAGCATAAGCGAAACTTTTAGTAGTTTATCTGACTCATTAGATTTATCTTTATTATTTGCTCTACTTTGGTATTGACACTTTTTTACTTATTAGCTTAGTCTCCTGGCGGTTTTGTATGAATATATATATATATATATAATATATATAATATATTATATATTTATATTATTAATTATAAATTTTTACTTGAAGGCACTTACAACGCATGTATCGCATAAAATTCGATACTTTTTCTTATAGAAATGAAACTTGACAAGTGTAATCCAGTAAAGGATGCTCGATGTGTAGAAATCACGTACAGACTGTTTCGACTTTATTAAGTCTCATATCAGCGGTATAATACTAACGATTTCCCTCCGACAGAAATCGAAACCGGACTTCAGCAACGCAGTGAAACATATATTTATATTATATAGCATATGATTTTTTTTCTTTAGGCCAAAATATTGTACTAAATAATTATTTTCTGTTGCTCACGATTATCTTGGTCTTTTCTTTCCAAAAAATGTTTTTCTTCCGCGGTTGATGTTTGGTAGTGTATTTTTACAATCAAACTATTTGCTGGGTTTTTCTCACCGCGATGATTTACCAATAAGTTTGGTCTATATATATATATATATATATATATATATATATATATATCCTCCCCACCATCCCTATTACATCGTCCTCGTTCTGTGTGTGGCATCTAGAATCCGTACCGAGCTGATCAATGAAGATCTTTGCTGGCGGCCCACACTGGCGAGCTTATATGCAGGCTCTCATAGGGGAACGTCGTTTTATGATTTTATCTGAACCTTGCTGGAAAAGATATATATATAATAATATAAGAGAGAGAGAGAGAGAGAGAGAGAGAGAGAAGAGAGAGAGAGAGAGAGAAGAGAGAGAGAGAGGCTAGATAGATAGATAGATATTGATATACCAAACTTGCTGGATTTCATTTAATGGGGGGGTATGACGATGGTGACATGGTACTTGTTTGTATTATGGGATACTGGTGTAATTTGGGGTATATATTAGAATAAGGTAGTGAGATTCAAATTAAAAAAAAATCATACAAATAAAATAATAGATTTAAATGGTGTTCTGTCTTTATTTTTAATTGGTTGGTTTTAGTTATGCTAATTTATTTTAATCACGGTGGGAGTATTGTATAATAGTGTATTTGCTCCAAGCCTCTTTATTCAGATATTTGCCCTGAAGAGCACTAAGCAAAACTTTTAGTAGGTATATCTTACTCATTAGGTTTAACTTTATATAGATAGATACGTGTGTGTGTGAGGTTTTGGAATATTATTTCATAGAAAGTCATAAGCTGTCGTAGTCATTTTCCACAGGATAGAGGACACTTCCGCTTCCAAGACGATTTTGTTGTTTTGTTGTTTTTGTTTGTTGTTTGTTGTTTTTCGGCATATCAACCTCAGTGGGTCATTTAATGCCGATAAAGTTTTGAAATAAATCAATTCTTAATGAATAATACACTTTTTTATAAATACATTTTCTATTTAACCCATAGATTGGGACCCTAACTGGTACTACACTCCGGGTCAGAGTGGACCTGGGAGCAATGGTAATGAAGGGGTATTCCACATTTCCCAACCTCTAAAACTGGAACCTCACATCAGATAGAGTTTAACGTCATTTCCAGGACATGTAGACCCGCAGCCACCCTTCTAGCACCCATTGGGGGCTTGCCATAAGGCAATAGGGTTGGGAAAATCATATAGGTGCTAGGGCTTGACGTGACCAGCCGATTGATCGGAGGAGGCCTCTCCGACCGCCCGTCTAGCCCAAGATAGGGCCAAAGTGGAGTATTGCAAGTTATGAACTGCTCATCCACCTGGGCTCTATCCTTAAGCATCACGGGTCGCCACCCACAGCCAACAGGTGGCCCCATTGGGGAAGTCTTACCCCTCTGCAGAGGTGCAGTCGGTGCATTCTAACGCCCCAGCCGACAGGGCGGCTTCCAAGACGAGTGTTTTGGTCCAATGGGTTATGCTGAGAAACAGTCGGTTCTATAATTCACGCAGACGTTATCTTTCAAGAGGAAATGCATCTACTGTCGGACTGCATTAGTTTTAAGGGATCAGTTCGGAGACTACGAGGAAGGCTTCACTGTTCTGTGGCACTGGTTACCTCACTCCCCAGGTATCAATCCCATTCGCCGAATGTGTTGGACTTGGCAGGATGTTTTCAACGGAATTTGCAAACAGTGAATAAAATTACTGTTGACACCCTGGCACCGGGAAAACTTTAGATATCTTGTAGAGTCGATATTTAATCAAGTAAGAGCTCTTTTTTGGCGGGAATATATTGGTGACCAGAATCTTCTCAGGTGGGCGATCAACATATTTTAGCTCAACTGTATATGGATCTTTGTTTCTGAGTTTCAGAGACGAGAAAAAAAATTCTTGTTTACGTAAATAAAAGAATTCATGTCTGAGATTTAGCGCTTTTGACAACACTTCAACATATCATAATTTAGTTTTTCCATTAGTTAATTTATACACACACACACACACACATATATATATATATAAATTTATTAATATTTTGAAGGCCAATACAATGCGTATGAAAAATAAAAACGAAAAGATGTTATTTTTGTCTTATCGATTTCGAAGCATAAACTTCATCATCAGAGTTTCGTATCAGAAATGGACTTGCTTATGTTTTTTTTGTGTGTGTGGTTATAATTTCTCTTCTTATTTCCTTTTCCTCTCATTTTTTTCTTTCTCTTTCTTCTTCTCCTCTTTATAAATGAAATGGGCGAATAACTGTAATTTCTTATTTCTCTCTTTTTTACCAGTTGCTTTATATATATATATATATATATATATATATATATATATATTATATATATATATATGTATATATATATATATATATATGGGTGGGGGGCAATGCTCTACTATAAGGCGAGTGGACCACTCTCTCGTAGCCTCTACATGTATATTTATAGATGTATCTATCAGTTAAAATTTTCTTCGTCGGTAGTTGCTGATGATAGCCGAGCGGTAACGAGACTGACTGATGATAACTCAATCAGGTTTCCACACGTCGGTGTTTGCGGATGAGTATCTCTCTATCTATTTATCTATCTCTCTCTCTATCTCCTCTCTCTCTCTCTCTCTTCTCTATATATATATATATATATATATATATATATATATATATATATGTTCCATTATTATTATTATTATTATTATTATTATTATTATTACTTCCAAACCGTTAGACATGACAACTCCAGACGGGTTGATATGCCATTAAAACCAACCAACCAACCAATTAAAAATGGAAATTAAAAAAATAGAAATGTATTAATGGTTCCTCGGGAGATTTAATTTTTAAATGAATTTGAGGATTACTTCCTTATCCTTAATTTGGGAAATTGAAAATATACATTAGTATTATTTGTATTATTCAGACTATTGTCCTCATCTTCATTGTTATCTGTACAACGTTTGGACCGATATGCCCTCCGGCCTTCTTCAGGAATTTCTTGTCGGACTCGGAACCTTCTTTTCGAATTCATGATCTTTCTTGTCGTAATCGGGAGCCATAACGGAACTTTGAACCTCGTCCAGGATTTAAACTCTGTGTTACAAGTCCATTTCTTCCATTACACACATTCTCTCTCTCTCTCTCTCTCTCTCTATATATATATATATATATATATATATATATATAATATATATATATATATATATAATGGTTATCATCACTTGGAATCGCCTCAATGACACGAGTTCAAATCTGGATTACGCTGTCTGCATTTCACATGGTGCTAATGCCCTTGGAATTAGTATGAAACCAATTAATCTCCCTCCAGCTATGGGTAAATAGTTGGGCGTACTGTGCTCTTTAATCTTGGTTAAGCGATTTCTCTCCTCCACTTCAAAATGTACCATTTGTCCCATCCTGTCCGGAGCGGAAGGGTTGTATAAATAAAGGTATTTATTCTGATTTCCAGTGGCCCAACGAAGAGCTTTTAAAGCAACTATTGACATTCTTCAGCATATCGAACCCAGGTTTTATTTTGCTGAGATTGAGATTAAAAAGCACTTCATCTTGTCGGTTTATGCCAATGGTTCCATGCGTGCAGTGTAAATAAATGCGTTCGATATTCTCTAACCTCTTCGGGTCTTTGGTTGGTATTGCCAATTTGCCGTCTGCCCTAACATTTATTGATCTGATCGACATTACAAAAGAATCGAATATTTATTATTCTAGTCACAATAACGCATTTCTGAACTCTGCCATTGACTCTATTCACTGGTCTTCTCTCTGGCAAGCTTTCGAGAATATCGACTTTTAAACTTGGATGTAAGTTGCAAAATAAGCACCCACACTGAAAATAATAGATGTTTTATACCCCCAAAAGCTATTGAGTATTTTGTAAAGTGATTAGGTGTCAAAAGTTATCTGCCCTTTACCTCTTCATAACCGCCGTAAATACCAGAGTCTTATTCTCTGATATTCTTCATCATCGACATCAGGAATATTGGGAAACAAAATAAATATGTGTAAAATATTGGTACTGAATAAAAGGCTAGTTTAGCTCAGTCAATAGAGCGTCAGACTTTGAACCACAAGGTTCCTGGTTCGATACCGGGCATCGCCAATTCAGTGTATGAGTAGTACAAGAATCTGTGCTGTAAAGTCAGCAGCTGATGGTAGGTGTGGCGCTCCACCTCAGCGGCCAAAACAATATCCTTGGTCTAGCGCTAGTGAAAAGGGGAGACTCCCTCGCTGTCTGGCTGATACCGACTTTAGGCCACCCCGTCGACTTTAATTTACTTATTGGTACGAAATAGGATTACATAAAAACATGTACACAATTATTGGTGCTAGCCCCCCCCCCCAAAAAAAATCTCTCCGGTGTAAAAATACATTTTGAAACAAATTGCCTGAGAAGGGTAGGAAAAGAATTAAATAAATAAAACATATTTGGTGCCGTTATAGTATGTGGCCTACCTTTTTGATTCAGTTATAGTATGTGGCCTACCTTTTTGATTCAGTTATAGTATGTGGACTACCCGGTTTGAATGTGTCATACCTCAGTAAGAGTAGTGACATGTGTGAGAGCAGCTGCCAGCGGTTTACGTTAGGGTCGCCGTGGTGGGGGAGCCACCGTGAGCTCTTTAAAATAGGCAAATAGTTCAAGTGGACAAAGAGGAATCAGATTGATAATAATAATAATAATAATAATAATAATAATAATAATAATGATGATGATGATGATGATGATGATGATAACAACAACAACAACAACAACAACAATAATAATAATAATAATAATAATAATAATAATAATAATAATAATAATAGAATTCGGCGTCAACAAGTGTGCCATGCTCATGATGAAGAAAGGGAAAATGAAACGGGGAAGGGAATAGAACTGCCAAATCAAGAAGAAATTAGGACACTTGGAGAAAAAGAGAATATAGATATCTTGGAATATGTAAATCTGAATTGGTTGAAGACGGAATTTTCATTTACACCACCCCTCCTGAACAGAAATGTTGGTTTTAAATTCCAAATAGTATGACAAACAATTTACGAACGCCAGAAAATACGGTTGGCCGGTTTGTTGATTGATTTTTAGGCATGTCAGCCCTTGTTGGGTTATTTTATGCCGAGGACGTTTTGTTTTATTCAATCTTGATGGGTATACAATTGTTTAAAACACAATCATTTTAAATACATTTAAAAACCCATATTTAACTTTTTAAACTATATCTAGATGGGATCCTTATAAGTACTACAACCCCGGCTCAGAGTGCACCAAGGAGTAATGGTGATGAGGGGGTACTCCACATTCCCCAGAGCTCCAGAATTGGAACTTCCCAATTAAATGCAGTTTAAAGTCATACCCAGAACACTAAGATCCTCAGTCACTGCCTTCTAACACACATATGATAAAAAGAGTTGAGGCTTGCCATAAGGGGAATAAGGTCGGGACAATACTATAGAAGCTAGGGCTTGATGTGACCATCCTATTGATTGGAGCGGCATTTCCAGGGCTTGCAGAGGTTCATTTGGTGTATTCTAAAGCCCCTGAAGACAGGGCTTGAAAAAAGGGCTTGCAAAGTACTCGGGACCTGAACTATGTGGACTAATACACGAAATTCACCCAAATATATATATATAATTAACGACAAAGTAAATATATATAAACATTAAATATTACAAGGGTTTGGTTTTTGAGCAAAAATAATAAAGATTTGAGTTATATTTAGGAAGATATTTAAAAATTCAAATTTGAAAAGTAACAGAAGGGAAAATCATTTGCATGTTATTTTGCTTATCTCTTCTTATTTATGTTTTCTTTTGTATGTTTTTTTTTATTGTAAATCATTGAATGGACATTTCTTACTATATTGTTTTATATGTCCGTGGGAATTTGTATTGGGCAACCAGCGAGGGTCTCACTCGTAATAAGTAATAATGGATCTGCAAGACTAACTTTCTTTAAAAATCCCCCTCTACCCAGGTGACGCCGGGTAGTTGCTGCTAGTTTATATTAAAGTGGAAGTGGTGTTACTGTGCACCTGGTATCCGTTGTTATTTGGGGAAATAAGGGAAGAGATTTATTTTGACAATTAAAGTCACCGTGATGGTGTTAGCGACAATATCCTGTTGATCGCACATTTTTATGTATTTACCCAACCCCTCCAAACAAGCTGGATGATACAAGCGGAGTTTAACAATTTAGAATTCAGAGTTGTCTTTCTCCTAGACCGGTTTAGGATATGACACAAGATCAATTTTTAAGCACTAGTGAAAAGGGGATAGAATCCCTCGCTGTCTGGCTGATAGCGACTTAAAGGCCACCCCGACTACTTTACTTACTTATATGAAAGTGGAAGTGGTGTTACTTGTATCCGTTGTTATTTCTGTTTGAAATGAATAGGAGGCGATATTTTCGGAGCTGAATTGATAATTATTCTTGTTTTATCTCACGTCTCTGTAGATAAGAACATAATGAGATAAGTATGAAGAGGCTGAGATAAATAATTTGAAAGCTGTAGGGATTGTCAACACTCACGTCGGGATAGAATTAAAAAGACACAACGATAAAGGCGTCTAATAAGCTCAGATTTATCTAATACAAGTTGCAGTCCTAGATCTCCCAGTCATTACTGAACCTTCTATTTAGGATACATATATCTATATATATATATATATATATATATATATATATATATATATATATATATATATATATATATATGTGTGTGTGTGTGTGTGTTGTGTATGTGTGTGTGTGTGTGAAGAGATGGAAGTGAATCCGATGGTATGTAGTATATTAAGAAAATTGAAAAAAACACAGGTTTCAATAAGTTGGGAGGTAAGTTTATTGGCCGACGCAGCAGTGTTTCGATCTATTAATTAGATCATCTTCAGGGCATGGGTTGGTATATGGAAGGCGATAAAAAATTTATCACAGAATAACGAGAAAAGCAAGTAATAGTCCTTGTTAATCAGTCTGCTTAAAATTTGAAGTCAGAAGAAAGGACGCTGAAAAAAGTGGACGGTTTGAAATATGACGTCAAATATTCTCTTTTACTATGTGAGTATGAGTATATACACACACTCACACACTCTCATACTCACACCGTAAAAGAGAATATTTGACGTCATATTTCAAACCGTCCACTCTTTTAAGTGTCTTTTCTTCAGATTTCAATTTTGGACAGACTGATAAACAAGGACTATCACTTGCTTTTCTAGTTATTCTATGATAATATCTTTTATCACCTTCCATATACCAACAAACGCCCCGAAGAAGATCTAATTAATAGATCGAAACACTGTCGCGTCGGCTAATAAATTTACCAACTTATTTAAACCTGTGTTTTTTCAATTTTCTTAATATACTACATATATACATATATATATATATATATAATATATATATATATATATATATATATATATATATTGGACTCTTCTAATCTAAAAACAAAATGGATAAAAGAGCAAGAAAAAACATAAAAAAACTAACAATAAAACATATACCCCCCTGATGACGACTGAAAAAACAGCCGAAAGCGCTTAGGCTGATGGTATGGGAAGAATCCTATTTCAACTGGATCCTGACATTAGAAAGATAGCCAGAAGACTGGAAAAGATACAAATCAAGATCTCGAAAAAGAAATGTTCCGTGTTGTTTAATAACACCTACCTACAAAATTTTAACAGGTTTGAATTCAGAGTTTTCATTCTCCAAGACTGCTTGCCTAACCAAGGCTCAAGAGGTCAATCTGCCCTACTATTTACCCATAAATTGGAGGTAGAAAAGTTGGATTCATACCTTTCTCCAGGCTATTTATAACCCTCTCCAACGGCTTGTCTCGCCTCAGTAAGGGCCAAAGTTGGGTGTTGCAAGTCATGGCCTGCTGAGCCACCAGGATTCCATCCTTAAGCACTCCAGGTCGCGACCCACGGCCAACAGATAGCCCCGCTGGAGGAATCCTACCCTTCTATAAAGGTGCAGTCGGTGTATTCTAAAGCACCTGCCGAAAGGCCTTGTAATACAGGTTCAGGAGTGAAAGCTCAAACGTATCCTGTTACAGCTAGTCCACTGGATGAAATGTTGAACTTGTCTTTCTTTCAGCTACTGGATTTTTTGATAACTTATCTATTTGAGACACGGTACCATTTGCTTATAGTGTATTGAAAATAGTAAATCAACTGGGGACAGTACAATTTTAGATTATTTAAAGAAAATCACTTATCCAGGAAATGAATAAGAAATTGAAAAAAATAATTGGCTGAGACTCCCGACGAAATATTTATTTGACAGTCATATACGTATCCAATATTAAATAAAATAACGAAAATATTCTTATATTACTAAAAATGTCGGCAACCTTGTAAAGCCACAAGAAAAGCACCCCCCGCAAAAAACCCAGCAATATATATATATATATATATATATATATATATATATATATATATATATATATTAAGGAGAATCAATCTGTATTGTACATAATCTAATATCCTGTCTTGATCTTTATTCATCAACACTTAACTTTTCAAATATCATTCATAGACATAATTTATGTATTAATATCGATGTACTTACCTACCTACCTCTGTCCTAGTGATTTGGTGTGTGACGTGCTAAGGAATGGGATGTGATCGTGCCGAAAGAGCTATGACATAATTTATGAGCAGTCATAATTTATGAACGTACCTGTAGTTAGAAAAGTGAATTAGGGCCATTAACTTAAAATCATGGGTTCCATGGAAAATTACCGACAGTTATGGACGGTTAATAACTTTTGAACACTTAAAAACTCACCATGAAAGACACGTGAGAATAAATTTAGTTAGTCAGATTCTACCAGCTTTCGGGTCCATCTTCCCTGTGGCGGAATCAAAATGGGATGGGGAAATAAAGCTTTATTATAAGAACACAAAGTCTTGTTGTTAATTGAATGTTAGGACAGTGACCAGCCCAGCACGAAGAAAACAAGTAAGAAAATCAACCCAACCGTATACTTTGTTTGACTAAAATAAGGTTTGCATTAAATAGATATCTATTTCTAGAATCTAAAAATAGAATAATGAATAATGAAATTTATTGTGTACAGTGCTCAGGTGCACCACAACTCATCAAAGTCTCATGTCAAGTACACAGAATAATGTATTAGTGTCAGGAACATGAACAGTTTACAGTAGTAATATGCATGTATGGGTGCGCGTGTGTGCATATCCATGTCTCCGCAATTCTGAGCATGAAAAATGTTTCCGAAAGTCATGTGAGCAGTGCTGTTTTCTGACTTTATAGGCATGCCCACGTGTGTTGGTAAGATGGAGATCATTTTAAACTTAACATCAGAATATTCATATTTTAAATGAATTTTATATATTAATTTTTCATAGCCAAAATACTTAATTAAAGTTTTGAAATAAAATAACTGATGCATTATAAAATTCATTAATTGATAAATCAATACTGAAAATTTCATTAAAATCGGATAATTCCCTGATTTTTGGTAAATTTTTAAAAATCGCTAATGTTACATGAATTTTGACCATGAAGGGAGGTCAGTCTAGAGAACATGGCTGTCGAAGTAGAAGCAGTTGGACGAAGAACCAGAAAGCAGTAAGAGGAAGTAAACTACTTTAACATAAAACATGTTTTTTGTTTAATGTTTTATAATTAAAAAGAATAACAACATTAGTTTATCTTTAGTGCAAAATTATTTTTTCACATAACAGGAAATAACTAATTGAAAGTAACTGAAAAAACTCCAACTTGTCCTGTTTTTTCTACTTCAATTTACATACAATTAGATTATTCATCTTATTTATTCTTATAGGCCAGCATCCTTCTTATCACAGTGAGAATAGTTGATAACTAGATGAAATATCAATTGAATATTTTAACTATATACAAGGTGTCAAAAAATATCATGATTTTTTTGTACTTTTCAGAATACAAGGTGTGTCAAAAAGTATACAAAATCTTGATATTATATATATATATATATATATATATATATATATATATTTGGGAGAATATGAGGCCTAATAGGCCGAAATGTACACACAGAGATTGATTTTTCTCGATTTGTTTAGCCTTAAATTTAATAGGTAATCCCGCCTAATTAATTAATTATTAATTAATTAACTTTCATAAAATTAGGTTCGACTTCAATTAAGCACATATTCTCCCAAATATTGTCGGCTGAAAATAGCCATATCACAAACATCGTCTGTTTGTTTACTTCTCATATATATATATATATATATATATATATATATATATACACAAGGTGTGTCAAAAAGTATATATTTAATTAAAATCAAAAACATGTATGAAATTATAATGTCAAAGAATCGTCTACTGATTTTGTTTACTAACAACCGATGAAAAGCAAAATTCAGTTCCTTTAAAAACAGCTCGCAACTGGGGTGCCTATTGGTGACTTGATCCCCGCACACGTATTTGTAACAAAAGCAAAATATTCGACGCAACTCCGGCATTCCTGTCAGCTAAGTAGGCAGCAGACTTGTTAGTCCATCTTATGGCGTCTTGCAGTTGCTTGATTACAATCGGCACCTGCAATTGGCGTTTGAGCCGAGATATAAAATGTTGATTGACAGTGTCAATATATAAACAGCTGCGCTTCAGATGAAATCACATACGTGTCCAAATCATGATCTCATTTCTTATTGTGGACAATGCAATTAATTCCAACGTATAGAAGACACTCTGTCAATTTCAAACGAAATTAATCGGGATGATGATGATGATGATGATGATGATTGGGCCATCCTATAGGCCTTAAGCCAGAGCGCTTGTCCAGTGGAATTGGATCCTTAGTAAACCCTTGGTAAAGAGTCCTGAGTATTGGTAATCGTCTGGTAATCCTGAGTATTGTAAGTCCCTCCTCAATGAGTGCAATTAGAATTATGGCCAGTGTGAGGGTTTAAGTAGTGTATTATGTTTGGTGATTGGCAAAGTAATAAACCACATGACTTAGGCTAGTCTATAAATTCAGGTGGGCAAATGGAGCACTCGTTATATACACAAAATACAGGAAAAATAATAGGTAGGAAGCGCGTGGTGTAATGGTTAAACTAATGGGAAATGGACCTTCGCCCCGGGTTCAAATCCTGGACGTGGTAATTACATTTCACTTAGCGCTAATACCCTTGGGAAAGGTATGAATCCTACTCTCACTCCAGCTATGGGTAAATAGTAGGGCAGACTGCGTTCTTAAACCTTGGTTAGGCAACCTGTCTAGGAGAAGAAAAACTCTGAATTCAAAACCTATTGGACTTAAGAAATTGACCTTGTGTCACATCCTGCTCGTGCGGAGGGGTTGGAAAAATATATATATATATACATACACAAAATATTCCAACAATAATTGTGCCTGAGCGTCAAGGTTCTTGCAGCCTGAGACAAATTACTTGAACCATATGATTAGTGTACTGTGATCAACTGCACCTTCACTTTTTGCACAATAAGTGTTCTTGGTTGCTTCTGCTGCATTATGGTCCCGTTTGAACTTTAAAGCATACATTCTTAAATTAGAATACGTTGCCCATTCATGTGTGCGGATTTCAAATCATAGACAGTGAAGCAATGCACACACCAAATACCACAATACTACTAACCATATGACACCATTTACATTGATTTACTAACTCCTCGGCACGAGCAGGATGTGACACAATGTTCTTTTTAAGCGGAGCTTACAAGGATTTTTTACATAATGTATTGTTACATAATTATTAGATTCCTAACACTTATGTACCATTAGTGTAGAAACCAAATTGGCTGTTATAATTTGCAGCCGGCGGCCTTGAAGGATTGAGTGAGTCGGCTTGACCCCAGTCTGATCCTCCTTCTGGGGGATACCGTGAGAATCGGTGGAGAAGGCCCTCTTCCGGTTTAGATTAGAAAGAGAGTTTAGTTCAGTATCGGCCAAACCACGAAGGTGGTAAGTCGTGTTATGCGCACGACCGACTCAATCTGCACAGGTAGTCTGGTAAAATATGGACTTCTGATAAAGAGAAATCCCCACTGGAAGACCAGACACGAAGTCCCCAAGACGAAGTCCAGACGCTAGAAGAAGAACGTAAGATACCAAAGATGAGCAGAAGAATAACAGAAATAAAGAGAGTATACAACAGTATATAACAATTTGATTTCAGAGTTTTCCTTCTCCTAGATTGGTTAAAAAACCCAGTCTTCCCTACTATAGTAGATAGTAGGGTAAAGATGAACTTTGGTTTAATAAATTCCTACCATGAAATTATGCTTTCGCGTTATCTGAAATGAACTTAATTGTTATTAAGAACACATTTTATGATATTTTTGTGTTAAAACATGCAGTTGTATTGATTCGAATAAGTTTATATTTTATTGTTTATATCGTACGATAATTCAAAATGTGTTCTTAATAACAATTAAGTTCATTTCAGATGATGCGCAAGCATAATTTTATGGTAGGAATTTACTAAACTAAAACACATTTTGAATTATCGTACGATATAAACAAAAAAAATATAAACTTATTCGAATCAATAAAACTGCATGCTTTAACACAAAAATATCATAACATGTGTTCTTAATAACAATTAAGTTCATTTCACATAATGCGCAAGCATACTTTTATGTTAGGAATTTACTAAACTAAAGCACATTATGAATTATCGTATGATATAAACAAAAAAAATATTAACTTATTCGAATCAATACAACTGCATGCTTTAACACAAAAATATCATAAAATATGTTCTTAATAAAAATTAAGTTCATTTCAGATGATGTGCAAGCAAAATTTTAAAGTAGTGCAGGGGCAGACAATTGCTTCAATAGGAATTTACTAAACCAAAGTTCATGATTACCGATAGTAGAATAGATAGATAGGTAGTAGAATATTTGGATTCATCACTTTCTGTTGTGGACTAACCCGGCGTATCTTGAGCTCGGCCAGGACTATTTATACACGGCTGTCTGAGAACATCGGAGTGATTACGTATCCTGTTTCAGAGTGCTTCGGCCTCTGGAGCGGCTAAGTAAAATTAACAGTGTTGGTCCCAGGGTTCTATCCTCCCGGGCAATACCAGCCCCCTTGATTTAAAGGGGCAGGGCTGGGTTTATTGCACAGTGCGTGAAACGCTCCCTTAAGGAGAAATACCGACGGGATCAATTCATTTTTGTGCCAACTACAAATGAGCTTCGGCTTGTGGTTGGGACCACATAAAAATGTCCTTGTGTCATGCCCTCATAAGTGGGATGAGGGGCAAATATCCTGAGACTGCAAGGATTACGTAACCATTACGCGAACCGTCTACCTCGAGATTTTAGCACTCTGTTGCGCGTTACTACATGTCTGGCGCAAACTGTAGATGAATGTACTAGTATACTGTATAATAGAAAACTGTATGATCCAGTATAAAACACTTTCCTAAAGCTATTAGCACTTGTAGCATAAGCCCAGAACGATATATGTATCAGAACGATGTATGTCGCATGGGCCAACTCAAGTTGTAGTAGTAGTCGTCGTTAGTTAGGTCGTTAGTTAAGAAACAACATACACGCAAGTTGTATAGTCCCAAAGGGATTTGTATTTTATTTGGCACACGTGTGTTATTTTTTAGAGAGAAGCAAAGATAATGATAAAGAGAGAGAGAGGGTACGGTCAAATTATTCTATCTTCTAACATAGTATCATGTTCCTTAGTGCTGTGTCAGACCCATACGGGGGACCGACCGACCAACGTCTAACTTCCACTAGACCCGAGGCGAAAGGAGGACGATTTTCCTCTCGCCTGTTTTCGGTCAAATCCCGGAACTTCCGTTTTTATTTTAAAATCTATTTCCGGGGTCATTCTTCGGTCAAATTACTGGCACCCCGCTTAGTGTTTACTCCTCCAAATTTTAACCTTTGTTTGTTCATATTTCTTTTTCTTCTCTTTCTCTTTCAATCCCCGTAGATCCTAATAATTATGCTACACACTATCTCGGCAGCCAATGAACTTTTATACACGCGTATAACATTTGTGAATTATAAAATAATAAAAAAAAGAATATAAAACTCCCGGAAATTCCTAATTTCAATGACATTTATTCCTAACAAAATATCTGACATCCCTTCGATTAAAATTCTAATTCAGTTAATACTCAAATAAAGTAATTCCAATAAAGTTAATATCTGAATAAAGTAATCATAGTAACAAAGCCGAGAGTACTCATCACCCAATGGGAATTGAATAAAATAAAGATGTTTAAAATACAAATATCCACGTAAATTTAAGACTGGATCTTGTAGAATTTTATTTGCTATTAAATCCTTTAGATTTTAATGTTACATTTTAAACAAATGGCAAATGACACTGCGTTGCTATTAAATAAGTTATAATAAAATTGGGATAATGAAGATTTGTAAATACTTAACATCTCCTACAGTGTGCTAGGTGTAACAAGATATGTTTCATCTACAGGGTGTCCACAAAGTCTCTTTACATCTTTGGAAAATATTTAAAAAGCAAAGGAAGTTATAATAAAATTGGGATAATGACGATTTGTAATAAAATTGGGATAATGACAATTTGTAAATACTTAAAATCTCTTATAGTGTGCTAGGTGTAACAAGATATGTTTGATCTACAGGGTGTCCACAAAGTCTCTTTACATCTTTGGAAAATATTTTAAAAGCAAAGGAAGTTATAATAAAATTGGGATAATGACGATTTGTAAATACTTAACATCTCTTACAGTGTGCTAGGTGTAACAAGATATGTTTGATCTACAGGGTGTCCACAAAGTCTCTTTACATCTTTGGAAAATATTTCAAAAGCAAAGGAAGTTATAATAAAATTGGTAGAATGACGATTTGTAAATATTTAACATCTCTTACAGTGTGCTAGGTGTAACAAGATATGTTTGATCTACAGGGTGTCGACAAAGTCTCTTTACATCTTTGGAAAATATTTCAAAAGCAAAGGAAGTTATAATAAAATTGGTAGAATGACGATTTGTAAATACTTAAAATCTCTTACAGTGTGCTAGGTGTAACAAGATATGTTTGATCTACAGGGTGTCCACAAAGTCTCTTTACAACTTTGGAAATATTTCAAAAACAAATATGTGGAAATTATTACAATGATTATTATTATTACTAGCAAATATATGCACCCTCCGGGTGCAAGTATTTAAGTTTTAATGTAATGAAATATTGTATCAAATTAAAAATGCTAATGAAACTAAATAAGAAAGCAGATGAAAATATTTGAAACTGAGGAGGGTATAATAAAAAATAGAACAACTGAAACTTACTCTTACCTCACTCCCGTCTTTCATTGCTACATTTTCCTAATTTAACTATTTAGTTAAAATAGGAAGTAAAGAATAAAATTACAGCTATTTTTTCTTGTTAATGGATTTTTAAAAGATTTATCCCTGAGATTTTAGATAATATTCATTAAGATAAAACCAAACAATTAAAAATCAGTAATACTAAGCACATATTTATTAAAATCAGATTTTTAATATCAATATGCAAATTAGCCTTCCCATTCACACTGTAAACTGCTATTTTGTTGTATATATAAATACAATAGTATGTTATTAGTATGTAGATATTACAAACAGTATTATTAATGTAAAACAATTTTATTAATAATTGAGGTTTAAATAAAAATAAAATCATGGAAAATGTGACGTAAATAACTAAGGGAATTGTTACTTGAATAGTAATATAGTTTCGGTTACAGACAGAAAAACACACAATCTCCATTATAATAAGATGAGGAGTAGATATTGAAATTTATTTACATTTAATACACCTTTATATGGGCATCATTATTTCAACAAAGCGCATAAGACGGTACTCGATTTCTTGCCATCTTCTCTTTAGCATAGCCTCATCAATGGTCACAGAGGAATTAGAGATCTTTTGCTTTAGGTCAATGATGTCCCACATCTTTTTTCTCTCTGAATGTTTGAGATGAGGCTTGCTGATTAGTATTATCTGCGTTATTCGGACTATTGTCCTCATCTTCATTGTTATCTGTACAACGTTTCGGCCGATATGCCCTCCGACATTCTTCAGGTATTTCTTGTCGGACTCGTCAATTGGACACATGGCCTAGTGGATAAAGAAGTTAATTTAAGACAGTTTTAAGTGACACTTATCTCTGGATTTCAGGTTCAATCCTGATCAAGGGCAGCAGTAACATAGAATAATAATTAACACAGCTATGGTTAGCGGAATGAGAACAGGATACCCCCGTGGACTGAATAAATAGTTAGGTTCAAAGTTCCGTGATGGCTCCCGATTACGACAAGAAGGTTCCCGATTACGACAAGAACGTTCCCGACTTCGAGAAGGTTTCAGAATCCGACAAGAAATACCTGAAGAAGGCCGGAGAGCACATCAGCCGAAACGTTGTAGAGATAATAATGAAGATGAGCACAATAGTCCGAATGACGCAGATAATACTAATCCCACATCTTTGTTCGATATACGATATCTTTAGCATAACCCCACAGAAAGAAGACCATGGAAGTGCTATCTGGAGAACGAGGTAAAGAGACTTTATGGACACCCTGTAGTACATTGTAATGTGTCTTGCATGATATGACTAGAGCGTTCGGCTAGAAACCACAAGGTTCCAAGTTCGATACCGGTCCTCGCCAACTCAGCGTATGAGTAGCACAGGGATCTGTGCGGTAAAGTAAGGAGCTGGTGGTAGATGTGGCGCTCCACCTCAGACGCCAAAACAATCTCCTTGGTCTAGCGCTATTGAAAAGGGGATAGACCCCTCGCTGACTGGCTAATACCGACATTAGGCCGCCCCGACGACTTTACTTTACTTATATAAATACAATTGAATGCTATCGGTATACAGATATGGCCAACAGTATTAATAATGTAAAACAATTTTATTAATAATTGTGGTTTAAGTAAAAAATAAAATCATAGACAGTGTGGCGTAAATAACTAAGGGAATTGTGACTTGAGTAGTGATATAGTTTCGCTTACAGAAATACAAACATACAATCTCCATTATGATAAGATTTATTTCAAGTAATAAAATTGATATCAAAGAAACCGATTCCGCTATTCAAACAAAAAAGACTGACAACATTATTTAAACACATATTTCCATGGTGCACAACCTACCAAACAATTTTCCTTCCCGCCCTGTCGGCTGGGGCGTTAGAATGCACTGACTTACCCCTCTGCAGAGGGGTAAGACTCCCCCAATGGGGCCACCTGTTGGCCATGAGTGGCGACCCGTGATGCTTAAGGATAGAGCCCAGGTGGATGAGCAGTTCATGACTTGCAATACTTTGGCCCTATTTTGGGCTAGACGGGCGGTTGGAGAGGCACCCTCCGATCAATCGGCTGGTCACGTCAAGCCCTAGCACCTATATGATTTTCCCAACCCTATTGCCCTTATGGCAATCCCCAACCTCTTTTTATCATATGGATGCTAGAAGGCGGTGGCTGCGGGTCTACATGTCCTGGAAATGGCATTAAACTCTATCTGGTGGTGAGTTTCCAGTTTTGGAGGTTTGGGGAATGTGGAGCACCCCTTCATGACCATTGCTCCCTGGTCCACTCTGACTCGGAGTGGTAGTACCTGTTAGGGTCCCATCTATGGGTTAAATAGATAATATATTTATAAAAAAATTGTATTATCCCATCTATGGGTTAAATAGAAAATATATTTATAAAAAATTGTATTATCCCATCTATGGGTTAAATAGAAAATATATTTATAAAAAAATTGCATTATCCATTAAGAATTGATTTATTTTGAAACTTTATCGGCATTAAATGACCCACTGAGGTTGATATGCCGTAAAACAAAACAAACCAAACCAATTTTCCTTCACACTCTACCTCTTATTTTTGCTTCATTTACTATTGATTATTATTAATTACTTTATTATTAATAATTACTATTATTAATAACTTTAAGGAAGTCTAGAAAGGACCAAGCTATTTTGTGCCGATTACGCATTGATCACACAAGGCTATGCACTTCTATATACTCAAACAAGAACAACAACCACAGTGTGAAACATATCAAACACCCCTGACTGTTAAACACTTATTCATGGAATACAGTTTTTTTTTCTCACATCAGAAACCGTTATTTTAATGCAAACTATATGAAATATCTATTTGAAAATCTCGAAACGGAGGACATTATGTCCTTTTTGAAGGAAATAAAATTATACCATAGAATATAGACATTAACTTAATCAATACCATAAAATATGATTCCTGTTAAGTTTCTGACCGCCATCCTTGGCCAGTTGAAAAGGACTTAAAGGTTCAAGTAGTTAGGAGTAGTACTTCCTGGTTAAGTATTGTATCAACAGAGTACTGCCAGCGATTGGCCAAGAGTATGGTCACAAGGTTCTTGGCGAGTCTATAAATAGGAGTGGGCTTTTATCACACGCCTTCTATTACCAAAAAATCCAACAATCCCCAATGTTGCTAATACATTGTTAAAAAAAATTACTAAAAACGCATGAATATAAAATAACAACATATATTAATTCCTAACCGTTAGGCATGACATAACCACAGACGGGTTGATATGCCGTTAAAATCAACCAACCAATTAAAAAAATGGAAAATAGAATTAATGGTTCCTTAGGAGATTTAATCTTTAAATGAATTTGAGGATTACTTCCTTATCCTTAATTTGGGAAATTGAAAATGTATATTAGTATTATTTGTATTATTCGGACTATTGTCCTCATCTTCATTGTTATCTGTACAACGTTTCGGCCGATGTGCCCTCCGGCCTTCTTCAAGTATTTCTTGTCGAACTCCGGAACCTTCTTTTCGAACTCTTGAACCTTCTTGTCGTAATCGGGAGCCATCACGGAACTTTGAATCTAACCCTTTATTCATTCCATGGGGGTATCCTGTTCTCATTCGGCTAAAACCTACTACTAAAAAAGTATGGATATATATACACAACGTATATTACTTTCTAACTGCTATGCATGATATAATCACAGATGGTTTGAAATGCCGTAAAAATCTACCGACCAACTATTATTATTAACAAATGGTTATTAATAGTTATTTCAAGCCATGAAATTGCTCTCAAAAATACTAATTCCCCTATTCAAACAAAAAGACTGACAAAACTATACAAAGGTTTCGTATAAAGAAAATAGTCTGATGAGGGTAAAGAATAGGTTAACAACTACAACAACAAGGTTTATAGACAAAAAACATTTATCATAGTAAGACGTAAGATACAATACAAATACAAAATGTAGCTTGTAGTACAAATGTGAGTGTAAGTTTTACAATGTATTACAATAGAAAATGTATGTAAAAAAATACTAATTCCCTATTCAAACAAAAAGACTAACAAAACTATTCAAAGGTTTCGTAAAACCAACCAACCAGCCAACCAATCCCCTTTTCTTCATAGTTTTCCTAACATTATTACTTCAATTACTGAACATACAATTTGTATCTTTTATCTTTCAATCAATATTTCTTTTCATCCATTCTGTTGGTGTTTAACACTATATACCTAGATTAGTTTAATCCGGAATAAGCTACGTGTTTATAATTTGGAATTAGGAAAATTGTGTCAAGCAAATTTTTCTTGTGAATGAAAATTTGTTTGACATGCAGATTAACTAAGAAAAGTTTCGTCACAGCGACGCCCCGACCAAGTTGCGACGGTCCCCGCCTTTTCCGGACCAACAGAAAACTCCACGTGAGCTCAGCAAGAACTGAGAAAACAATGTAGTTTGGCAATACTAGTGTCGCGGGATTTGCCGGATAGCACTGAATTTCAGCACCATACCACAAAACTATAGAGGAATGTACGATAACGTACGCTTTTGTAGATACGCAGTTTGGTTTTCTTAGTAAGGCTGGCATTGTTCCAGACTCTCTGGCTCAGTTTCTCTCTCTCTCTCTTCTCTCTCTCTCTCCTCTCTCTCTCTCTCTCTCCTCTCTCTTTCTCTCTCTCTACTTTGTGATATGCTTGTTCATAAGTGAATTGAGCCCATTCTGATGAGGCGAAAATTTGGGGAGCCGGTTTTAACAACTTAGAATTATATGCGGCCCCAATTTTTGTCGAAAATAAATTATTATGGATTACTGTATTGAGTTCCTTCCCTTTATTGATATATTATATATATAATATATATATATATATATATATTATATATATTTACCAACCCTCAGCCACTTTGCCTATCTTCCGCTAACGGCCGGTCGGAGAGGCCCCCTCCGATTCAATCGGCTGGTCCATCAAGCCCTAGCACTATATGATTTTCCCAGCCCTATTGCCCTATGGCAAGCCCACCCCTTTTTATCATATGGGTGCTAGAAGGCGTGGCTGCGGGTTACATGTCTGGAATGACATTAAACTCTATCTTGATGGGAGGTTCCAGTTTTGGAGGTTTGGGGAATGTGGAGCACCCCTTCATCACCATTGCTCCTGGTCCACTCTGACCGGAATGGTAGTACCTTTAGGTTCCCATACTATGGGTTAAATAGAAAAAATGTATTTTATAAAAAGATTGTATTATCCATTAAAATTGAATTTTATTTCAAAACTTTATCGGCATTAAATGACCCCACTGAGGTTGATATGCCGTAAAACAAAACAACCAACCAACCCCTCCGCACGAGTAGGATGTGACACAGGTCAATTCTTAAGCGGGTTTAACAGTTTGAATTCAGCGTTTTCCTCCTCAAGACCGGTTGCCTAACCAAGCTTAAAGAGCCCAGTCTGCCTTACTATTTACCCATTAGCTGGAGGGAGAGTAGAATTCATACCTTTCCAATGGTATTAGCGCATGAAGCCATGCCACATCAACACCAACACATGGGAGGTTGGTGCAGAAAGATGAGCAGCCTGGCACCTCTCGTCAAACAAGGAACAAAAAGGAGCAAAAAAGAGGGGAAAGAAGCCGTCACAGAAAAGAGCCAGAAGGAAAGGGAGACAACAGTAACTCCAGCAATCATCACTATTTATTTGCAGTCACTGGACCAGAGATTGCATTCAAAAATTGACACGTTCAACCACTCGTGCAGATGCAGTTAAAAAGATGGACCACACGCCATCGTCTTTAGTTGACGAAGGATGTCCAAAAACATAACACTATTTACCAACCCCTCCGCCACGAGTAGGATGTGACACAATTTATTAAGCGGAGTTTGAGAGGTTTGAATTCATAGTTTTCCTTCTCCTAGACTGGTTAAAAAGTAACAAAGCCCTACTGCCCTACTGTCACACGTAACTGTAGGAGAGAGTAGTTGAATTCATACCTTGCCCAAGGGGATTCGTGCGAATGTGAAATTTAAACCGCCTCCACCAGATTTGAACTCGGTTTCGCAGTTTCCAATTCCTACGCGGATAACCATTACACCACACGCCTCAATAATATACAGACTACTTGTCAAGCTGAAAATTTGCCTTTCACAACGCACTGACTTGAAAGAACTCGGTTCGCAGTTTCAATTCATACGACGATAACCATTACACCACGCGCCTCCACATCGCACCGGCTTGACCTTTGAAGAGTACACTTAAATTCCCTGCGAAAATTAATATTTGCTTTCGATAGGATTTATTAATTAAATAATTTCTAAATATTGATGTCTTTCGAGTACATCTTAAAGTAATGAATTTTCTGTTTCGCCTGGTCAAACAGAAGTATCCGCTGCGTCCGTTTAAATATTGATCCACGAGGTCAACTGTTCAAAACGGGCCATCATTGGGCAAGGTCATTCAGTTCTCATTGACTTTTGCTAAACCAACGCGTAATTTAGCCAAATTAAGAACGCAGTGTCTGACTGTTTGTAAAATATTTCTATTAGCATCCTCTAAAGCTTATAGATTGCAATCAATGCCATTTCAAGATCGATATTAGACTAAATTCACCCCAGATCGTTTCCCACGATCCCTGTGCCTCGTTTTCATCTTCGCCGACCTCTGTGACCCCCCGGCTTTGCAATTTAATCTCCTGTCGGTCGTTGATAGGCTAATCGGTAAGATTTTCTCTAGGATGACATTTCAGCAAACAATTGACCGTGGTTATGGCTTCGGCACCATCCGGAATATAATAATCAATTTTTAAATCCGTCTCGGCTGTCTCTAAACACCACCGCGTTCGTGTTGCATTCGATGAAGTAACTTTCAGACGATTACACCTAGAGGCATTGTAAACATCTTCGAACATCTTCTCATTAATAATGGAGATTGTATATATTTCTGTCTGCAAGAAAAAACTACGTCATAGCTCTACGTCACAATATTCTTATGCTATATACACCCCAAAATTTGCGTAAGCAATTTTTAAAAAATTGTTTTTTTTTAATCTCATCCTTTTTTTTTTTTTACAGTAACAAGAAGTGAACTAAACGTGTGTTTTTAAAAGACGCAATGGACCCCATAACGTTACGTTACGATTCAGCGTCGTGTAAAAAGCCGCCACCTTACACCATTCAGTTAAGCTCACCCCAGGATTATTATTACTTCGGAAATAGATTAAACCGTATGCTTTCTTAGTTATTTTTTATTATTAGATAAGCCTATTCAAAACCTTACAACTTATTGGTCTAAACGAAAAGCGACACTCACATCGCCATACATCTATTAATAATGGAGATTGTCTGCATTTCTGTCTGTAACAAAAACTACGTCATAGCTCTACGTCACAGATTACGTCACAATATTCTTATGCCATATACACCCAAAATTTGAGTAAGCAATTTTAAAAACTGTTTTTTACTCTCGTCCTTTTTTTTCAGTAACAAGAAGTTAGCTAAAAAGTTTACGAATAAATAAATACCTACGATTTTGTGTAAAATTGATGTGGAAAATATTCAAAATAATTGTTTGATTATTACATGCACGCAACATTTTATTTGAGAGGGACGGGGCTCAGTTTTCATTTCAAATTGTTTTATTTATTTTTTTACTTCTTTAATAAATATGAGGATTTGTCTTACTTATAATACAAACCCTCTGACATTGAATTTTTAACTCCCACCCTCTCAGGCAATGTCTTTCAAAAATTAATTTTTACGACGCCCGGAGGGTGTTTTCTGTTGCTAGTACCAATAAAGACAAAAGAAAATTGGACTAACATAAACAAAGGGGAACCACCCTTGAATGATAATTTATTTATTTATTTATTGATCAACTAGGAAAAAAGAAGACGAGGTTAGGATTTAGGGTTAGGGTTCAGGTTTAATGGGAAAATAAATAAATAATTTATCAGTCAAGAGTGATTTTTTTTTCTATGTTAGATTTATAGGAAGTAACCAGAAAAATAAATATCATTTAAATGCTCATTGTATTTTATTTGTCTGCATTTTTGAGATGAGGATGGATGCGAATAATTTTGATGTTTCGGACTGTTGTCCACATCTTTATTGTGGTATGTATAAAACATAACGTTTCGGTCGGTGTATCCTACTGCCTTCTTCAGGTGTTCCCTGTGTATTTGATTATAGTAATTACCAAACCTCGGAAATCATTTTTAATATTTGACTGAAATGCTCATTGTATCTATTATTACTGTCGGCGGGGCTTAGAATAAGCTGAATGCATCCCCTGCAGAGGATTAAGGCTCCCATAAAGAGGGACCTGGGTATGACACTAAAATGCCTTTAATAAGGAGGGTTCAGTACTGGGGAACACTTTGTGTATTAAGTTTTACGTCATATCAACCCTCTTACGGACCTTGGTGTTATGGCACAGAACTGATGCTCAACATTCCAAGAAATTCTAGACGGGTAGGCTGTTTTTGTTGAGAGAGATAAACGCGACCACGTAGTCTCTAAAAGTTTAAGATGGTGGACTTCAGCACACCTTATATAATAAACTATTGCAATAAAAACAGCCTACCTCCTTCTAGAATTCTTGGAATGTTGAGCATCAGTTCTATGCCATAACACCAAGGTTCCGTAAGAGGGTGTGATATATGACGTAAAACAATACAACAAAAGTGTTCCCCAGTACTGAACCCTCCTTATTAAAGGCATTTTAGTGCATACCCAGGTCCTCTTTATGGGAGCCTTAATCCTCTGCAGGGGATGCATTCAGCTTATTCTTAAGCCCCGGCCCGACAGTAATAATAGATACAATGAGCATTTCAGTCAAATATTAAAATGATTTTCCGAGCTATTTGGTAATTACTATAATCAAATACACATGGGAATTGACGCTGAAGAAGCATAGTAGGGATACACGACCGAAACGCTTATGTTTATACATACCAACAAATAAAGATGTGGACTACAGTTTCCGAAACATCAAAAATTATTCGCACCATTTCCTCATCTCAAAAATGCACCCCCCCTGACAAATTAAAATACATGAGCATTAAAATGCATATTATATTTTTGTGATTACTTCCTATAAACAACATCTAGAAAGAAAAAAAATCAACTCTTGACTGATAAAGTTATTATTATTTACTTTTCCCATTAACACCCTGAACCCGAACCCTAAATCCTAACCTCGTCTTCTTTTTTCCTAGTTCACTCAATAACATAATAATAAACTAAAATTACTTCATTCAAGGTGCATAGGTTCCCCTATTGTATTATTGTTAGTCCAATTTTCTTTCTGATTCTGTATTGGTACTGCAAACAGAAAAACACCCATCCGGCGTCGTAAAAATTAATTTAAAGACATTGCCTGAGAGGGCTGGCGAGTTAAAAATTTCCAATGTCAGAGGTTTGATATTATAAGTAAAAGGACAAAATCCTCATATTTATAAAGAAGTAAAAAAAAATAAATAAAACAATTTGAATGGAAAACTGAGCCCCGCTCCCTCTCAAATAAAATGTTAGCGTGCATGTAATAATCAAACAATATATTTGATATTTTCCACATCAATTTTACAAACAAAAATCGTAAGCGTATTTATTTAATTCTGTAAAACTTTTTAGCCCTAATTCTTCGTTACTGAAAAAAAAAAGGACGAGAGTAAAAACAGTTTTTAAAATTGCTTACTCAAATTTTGGGCTGTATATGCATAAGAATATTGTGAGCCGTAATCTGTTGACCGTAGAGAAGCTATGACGTAGGTTTTTGTAAACAGACAGAAATGCAGACAATCGCTCCATTATAATAGATGTCATGGCGATGTGCAGTGTCGCTTTTCGTTTTAGACCAGAAAGTTGTTAAGGTTTGTGATATAGGCTTATCTAATAATAAAAAATCATACTAGAAAGCATAACGTTTATCTATTTCCGACATAATAATAAGCCCGGGAGCGTGAGCTTAACTCCGAATGGTGTAACGTGGCGGGCTTTTTAACGGACGCTGAATCGTATACGAACCGTTATGGGTCCATGCGTTCTTTTAAAACACACGCGTTTAGTACTTAACTTGTTACTGTAAAAAAAAAAAAAAAGGAGGAGATTTAAAAAAAACAAATTTTTAAAATTGCTTAGCAAATTTTGGGTGTATATAGGCATAAGGAATATTGTGTACGTTAGAGCCTATGACGTAGTTTTCTTGCAGACACGAAAATATATACAATCTCCATTATTAATGAGAGATGTTCCGAGGATGTTACAATGCCTCTAGCTGCTAATCCGTTCTGAAAGTTACTTTCATTCAAGCACACACGAACGCGGTGGTGTTTAGAGACAGCCCGAAGACCGGTTTAAAATCTGATTATTATACCGGATGTGCCGAAGCCATAACCACAGTCCAATTGTTTGCTGAAAATGTCATCCTAAGATGAACTCTTACCGAATTTAGACTATCAACGACCGACAAGGAGCATTAAATTGCAAAGCCGGGGGCAACAGAGGTCGCGCGAAGATGAAAACGAGGCACAACGGCGCACTTGGAAAACCGACTGCGGGTGAAATTTAGTCTGCAATCACGATCTGAAATGGCATTGATGCCAATTATAACGCTTTAGAGATGCTATAGAAATATTTTACAACAGCTCAGACACCCTGCGTTTCTTAATTTGGCTAAATACGACGTGTTACTCAGCAAAGGCACATACTGAGAACCAGCCACTGCATATGAACCCTATTCGCGATACTAGTCCGACCAAAATGATTGCCAGCGCCGTCGTTTTTAGCTCGGAACAGCGTTGACCCCTCGTGGTCAATATTTAAAACGGATACGCAGCGGATACTTCTGTTTGACCAGAGCGAAACAGATAAATTCATTACTTATAGATGACTCCCGCGAAAGACACAAATTTTCTAGAAATATATTTAATTCAATAAGATCCATCGAAAAGCAAATACATTAATTTTCGCGGAGGGAATTTAAGATGTACTCTTCAAACAGGTCAAGCCGGTGCGATGTGGGAGCGTCGCGTGGTGTAATGGTCTATCGTCGTCATGCAATTGCAAAACTGCGAACGAGGTTCTTCTCCAACTGTCAGTGCCGTTGTGAAAGGTCAAATTTTTCATCCAGCTTGCCACAAGTAGTCTGTAATATATTGAGGCGCTGTGATGTATGTTATACCGGCGTCAGGAATTGAACACTAGCGAACGGAGTCTCAAATCTGGTGGGAAGGCCGTATTACAATATTTCACCATTCGACACAGAATCCGCCGCTTCGTGGGCCAAGGTATGAACATTACATAACTAACTCTCCCTACAGCTGTTAGTCGTGGTTGACAGTAGCGGCAGTAGCGGGCTTGTTACTTAACCAGTCTTCAAGGAGAAGGAAAACTATGAATTCAAACCTTCTCAAAACTCCGCTTAATAATATTGTGTCACATCCCGTAACATCTGTGGCCGGATAGGATGTCTGCGTAAATAGTGTTACTGTTTTTGACCACTCCTTCCGTCAACTAAAGGACGATGGCAACGCGTAGTGTCAATCTTTTTAACATGCATCTGCACACGAGTGTTCGAAACGTGTCAATTTATGAATGACAATCTTGCGTCCCAGTGACTGCAAATAAATAGCTGATGATTGCTGGAGTTACGTGTTGAGTACTCCCCTTTCCTTCTGCTCTCTTTTCTGTTTGACGGCTTTCTTTCCCCTCTTGTTTGCTCCTTATGTTCCTTGGACGACTGATCGGTGCCAGGCCTGACTCATCTTTCTGGCACCCAACCTCCCATTGTTGTTGTGTTGATGTGGCATGGCTCATTGCCGCGAAATACAGTGGAAAGGTATGAATTCTACCTCCCTCCAATGCTATGGGTAAATAGTAAGGCAGACTGGGCTACTTTTAAGCTTGGTTAGGCAAACCGGTCTTGGAGAAGGATAAACGACTGAATTCAAACCCTACGATTAAAGCTCCCGCTTAAGAAATGACTTCGTGTCGAGAGCATCCTACCTCGCTGCGGTGAACCGGCGGTTGTCTTGTGGGGTTTGTTTCTGTTTTACAGGCATAGTCAAACCCTCCAGGGGTCATAATGCCGATAAAGTTTTTGGTACACACAAATCAATTCTAATGGATTAATACAACCTTTTTATAAATACATTTTTCATATTGTAAACCCATAGATGGACCCTAAGAGGTACTACCATTCCGCGGAGTCAGAGTGGACCAGGCGGCAATTGGTGATGAAAGGTGCTGCCACATTTCCCCAAACCTCCAAAACTAGGAACTCACCATACAGAATAGAAGTTTAATGTCAATTCTACCAGGACATGTTAGGACCCTTCAGCCACGCGCCCTCTAGCACCCTATTATGATTAAATAGGGTTGGGCTCTGCCATAACGGGCAATACGCCGAGCTGGCGAAAATCAGATATAGGTGCTATGCGGCTTGATGTGACCAGCCCGATTGATCGGAGGGCGGCCTCCTCCGACTCGCCCGTCTAGCCGAACAGCATAGGGCCAAAGGTGGCTGAACAGGGGGCGAGGTAAATACTTACCTAACTTATAATATATATACTGCTTAATAATAGTATATAGTATAAGAATATATATATCAATAAAGGAGAACTCAAACAGAATCCCATCAATAAATATTTCGACTAAAAATGGGAGCGCCATATATAAATCTAAGTTGAATTTAAACCCGGCTACCCAAATTCTCGCCCCATCCAACAGATGTCGTTCTCAATCACTGTATTCGCATCATCGAACCCAAGCATACTCACCAAACAGACCGATATGAGACAGATCGTCAACGGAGGAGACAGCAGCAGAGACGAGACGAGAGAGAGAGACGACTGAGCAGAGAGAAGAGACGAGGAAAACTGACGAGCCACGAGAGGTCTGCGACCACAATGCCCAGAACGCTCTTACGTAACAAGAAAACCAAACTGTGCGTATCTATCGACACAGCGTACGCCCTCTCACGTAACATTCCTTCTATAGTTTGTGGGGTATGGCTGCTGCGCACAATCCAGCTGCTACTCATCCCGGCATCAAACGTATCCCCCGCGATGTCCACTAGTACTTCGACACTAACATTCGTTTTCCGTTCAGCTTCTTCTGCAGCCCGTACAAACGTCGAGTGGGTGCGTGTGTGCGGAACAAGGCCAGGGGACCGTCGCAAATTGTCGGGGGCGTCGCTGTGACGGAAACTTTTCTTAGTTAATCTTCATGTCAAACAGATTCATTCACAACGAATTAAATTTGCCTTGACACCAGTTTTCCTAATTCAAATTATAAACACGAGCTTCATTCCGCGTATTTAAACATAATCCTGAGGTAATATTAGTGTTAAACACACCCACACCACGTCAATGGATGAAAGAAATATTTCGATTGAAAGATAATAAGATACAAATTGAGCTTATTGCTTTGCCAGTAATTGAAACAGTACATAATGTTAGGAAAACTATGACAAGAAAAGAGGCCATCTGGCTCGGTTGGCGTGCGCGTTGTCTTTTACGAAACCTAGTTGCAATAGTGTTTGTCAGTCTTCCTTTGTCTTGATGAGAATGAGACATTAGTCATTATTTTACATTACATTTTCCCTTATTGTAATACATTAGCTACACAACTCATACACTCACACTTGTGCATACAAGCTACATTTTGTATGTGGATGGCGTATCTTACAGTTGCCTACTTTATGATAAATGTTTCTGTCTAACTTCAAATCCTAGCTGTTGTTGTAGTTTGTTAGCCCTACTCCTATTTACAACCTCTTATCACATTTTCTTTATACGAACACCCTTTGGGGTATATTTATCAGTCTCGTTTTGTCACACTTGGAATAATACCATCATCGAGCGTGGGATTCAGCCTTGCAACCCTAGTTTTCGAGAGCAATTTCATGCTTTGACAATAACTACTTACATACAGCATTTTTAATAATAATAGGTTTGTTAGGGCATAGCATTTCTTTTACGGCCATTTCCCAATCGTGCCTGCGATTATATCTTTGCCTAGAGGTTACGAAAGTAATACATACGTTGGCTGCATCTTAAGTTCATACCTTTTTTAGTAGTTAGCGGTACTTTCAGCCGCACGGTGAAATGAGAAACAGCCTTCACGATAGACCCATGGAATGGAATAAAGAGGTTAGATCACACAGTTCCGTGCATTGGCTCCCCGGTTATATGACAACGAAACGGTTACTCGACGATACCGAAAGACAGGCTTTCTTCGGGAGTCCGACAAGAAACGCCACACTGCAGAAGGTCGGAGGGCGCTCATCGGCCGCAAACGCTACGTGTACAGATAAGCAGGCCGACAGACTGAGGACAATAGTCCGAATCAATACAAATCAATACTAATATACATTTTCAATTTCCCAAGATTCTCAGATAAGGAATAAATCCTCAAAATTTCATTTAAAGATTAAATCCTCCTAACGAAACCCATTAATTCTATTTTACATTTTTAATGGGTTGGTTTGATTTTAACGCGCATACCAACCCCGTCTGTGGTTAGGTACCATGCCTAACGGTTAGGACTACAAGTAAATATATGTTGTTAATATTCATGCTTTTCCACGCCTCAATTTGTCTATCTCTCTC
>CM042162.1:6051401-6053901 GCA_023376005.1 Doryteuthis pealeii
CCCAAGAGAGAGATTCCTCGTGTCATAATATCAAGACTGTAATATATTAGCCTGGTAACCTACTACGGACAAAGACACACACGCAGTCACACACACACACAGCACCACACACACACACACCACACACACCACACCATATATATATATATATATATTATATCAATCCCTCCCCAACCATCCCTATTATACATCGTCCTCGTTCTCTGTGTGGCATCTAGAATCCGTACCGAGCTGATCAATGAAGGTCTTTGCTGGACGGCCCACAGCGGCGAGCTTATATGCAGGCTTCCATAGGAGAACGTCGTTTATGAGTTTGTCTTAACCTTGCTGAAAAGATATATATATATATATATATATATGTATATATATATATATATATAGATACATATATATATATATATATAAGGGCGTGGGCTGGTGGTTAGAGTCGTGGAAAATGGACTCGTCGATTCGAGTTCAATTCCTAGACGAAGCTGTTGGCATTTCACATAGCACTAATACCCTTGGGAAAGGTATGAATCCATATATTCTCCCTCCAGCTATGGGTTAAATAGCAGGGCAGACTGGACCCTTCAGCCTTGGGTAGGTAACCAGTCTAGGAGAGGGAAAACTCTGAATTCAAAATTCCTGAGGTCGGTGGTTGATTGGGTTTGTGGCAACCCTTGATGCACCAATTTGTTCCTATCGACTGTGCCAAAAAGTGTGGATGGTCCAACACAAGCCTTCACCACTATAAACAAATCACTGTGTTTATGTTCATTGTATGAACACTCATACGTCGAAATCGACGGGAGATTCCATCATATATATATATATGAAATTTAACATTAAAAAAACATATGATGTTTGTTATGTAATTGACAGTACTGTTTCGACCAAATCGATAAGTTTGGTCTTCATCAAAGAGCGACATAGATGGGAAGAGAAGATATCCGTTAAAAAAAAAAAGACTGTTTACAGAAACGAACGCTGAGTTCAACGCTGAAGTTTTTGAAAAATGCATGTTCTGTTTTAAAAATAAAATAAATTTTATTTTTAATTTTAAAAATCAGAAGCATTATAGTTTATAGAAAAACTCAAAAGAGTTTGTTGTAAAAGTTTATATAAAAATGTAAAGTGGGTATCAAAATAGTATAGTATATATTTTTCAGCTGTTAAAAATATACAAGTCCACATGGTAATTTGAAAAAGATGTTAGATTTCCAAAATTTACTTGTGGCGTTGATAAGTCCGTAGTTATAGATGAAAGTCTTCAAGGTGTAAAAGTCCCAGATATAATGTTTTTTCATTTGACAAATATGAAAAATAGATGGAAATTAATCCGACAGTATGAAATTTAACATTATGAAAAACACATATGATGTTTGTTATGTTTTTTTCATAATGTTAAATTTCATACTGTCGGATTAATTTCCATCTATTTTTCATATATTATATAATATATATATATATATATATATATATATATATATATAGAGAGAGAGAGAGAGAGAGAGAGAGAGAGAAAGAGATAGATAGATAGATATTTAATATACCAACTTGCTGGGTTTCCATTTTTGGAGGATGACGATGGCCACAGGGTACCTGTTTGTATATGATACTGGTGTAATTTGGGTATATAAGAGAAATAAGGTAATGAGATTCACATTAAAAAAAAAAAAAATACAAATAAAATAATAGATTTAAATGGTGTTCTGTCTTTGTTTTTTATTGGTTGGTTTAGTTTATGCTAATTTATTTTAATCACGGCGGGAGTATTGTATAATAGTGTATTTGCTCCAAGCCTCTTTAATCAGATCTTTGCCCTGAAGAGCACTAAGCGAAACTTTTAGTAGGTATATCTGACTCATTAGGTTTAACTAAGAAACTTTTAGTAGGTATAGATACGTGTGTGTGTGAGGTTTTGGAATATTATTTCATAGAATAGTCATAAGCTGTCAGTCATTTTTCAACAGGATAGAGGACACTTCCCCCCCCCCTTCCAAGACGAGTATTTTGGTCCAATGGGTTCTGCTGAGAACAGTGGGTTCTATAATTCACGCAGACGTTATCTTTCAACAGGAAATGCATCTGCTGTCGGACTGCATTAGATTTAAAGGATCACGTCGGAGACTACGAGGAAGGCTTCACTGTTCTGTGGCACTGGGTACCTCACTCCCCAGATATCAATCCCATTCGCGGAATGTGTTGGACTTGGCAGGATGTTTTCAACGAATTTGCAACAGTGAATAAAATTACTGTTGACACCCTGGCACGGGAAAACTTTAGATATCTTGTAGAGTCGATATTTAATCAAGTAAGAGCTCTTTTTTGGCGGGAATATATTGGTGACCAGAATCTTCTCAGGTGGGCGATCAACATATTTTAGCTCAACTGTGGATGGATCTTTGTTTGAGTTTCAGAGACGAGAAAAACTTCTTGTTTACGTAAATAAAAGAATTCATGTCTGAGATTTACCGCTTTTGACAACACTTCAACATATCATAATTTAGTTCTTTCC
>CM042162.1:6056401-6141401 GCA_023376005.1 Doryteuthis pealeii
ACACAATTATTGGTGCTAGACCCCCACCCCCCAAAAAATCTCTCCGGTGTAAAAATACATTCTTGAAACAAATTGCCTGAGAAGGGTAGTAAAAGAATTAAAAATTAAACATATTTGGTGCCGTTATAGTATGTGGCCTACCTTTTTGATTCAGTTATAGTATGTGGCCTACTTTTTGATTCAGTTATAGTATGTGGCCTACCTTTTGATTCATTATAGTATGTGGCTACCTTTTGATTCATTATAGTATGTGGCCTACCTTTTTGATTCAGTTATAGTATGTGGCCTACCTTTTTGATTCAGTTATAGTATGTGGACTACCCGGTTTGAATGTGTCATACCTCAGTAAGAGTAGTGACACGTGTGAGAGCAGCTGCCAGCGGTTTACGTTAGGGTCGCCGTGGTGGGGGAGCCACCATGAGCTCTTTAAAATAGGCAAATAGTTCAAGTGGACAAAGAGGAATCAGATTGACAATAATAATAATAATAATAATAATAATAATAATAATAATAATAATAATGGAATTCGGCGTCAACAAGTGTGCCATGCTCATGATGAAGAAAGGAAAAATGAAACGGGGAAGGGAATAGAACTGCCAAATCAAGAAGAAATTAGGACACTTGGAGAAAAAGAGAATTATAGATATCTTGGAATATGTAAATCTGAATTGGTTGAAGACGGAATTTTCATTTACACCACCCCTCCTGAACAAAAATGTTGGTTTTAAATTCCAAATAGTATGACAAACAATTTACAAACGCCAGAAAATACGGTTGGTCGGTTAGTTGATTGATTTTTAGGCATGTCAGCCCTTGTTGGGTTATTTTATGCCAAAGACGTTTTGTTTTATTCAATCTTGATGGGTATACAATTGTTTAAAACACAATCATTTTAAGCCCATTTAAAAAAAACATATTTAACTTTTTAAACTATATCTAGATGGGATCCTTGTAAATACTACAACCCCGGCTCAGAGTGCACCAAGGAGTAATGGTGATGAGGGGGTACTCCACATTCCCCAGAGCTCCAGAATTGGAACTTCACAATTAGATACAGTTTAAAGTCATACCCAGAAAACTAAGATCCTCAGTCACTGCCTTCTAACACACATATGATAAAAAGAGTCGAGGCTTGCCATAAGGGGAATAAGGTCGGGACAATACTATAGAAGCTAGGGCTTGATGTGACCATCCTATTGATCGTAGCGGCATTTCCAGGGCTTGCAGAGGTTCATTTGATTTATTCTAAAGCCCCTGAAGACAGGGCTTTCAGAGATGTAATCGGCTTATTCTACAGCCCCAGCCGATAGAGCGCCATCATTTTTGGGAAGAAAGATAGAAATTTCTAATTGCTTTTGTGAATGTCAACATTATAAAACTAATCCCTAACCCTAAACCCTAACCCTAACCCCTAACAAACAACCGGATATTGACGGTGAAATGAAAAACATGTCCTTTCTTAATTGAGATCAAAAAGGGGTGCCTAAAGGAAATATGGTCCGAATTTATATTACAATTTCGGTCAAATAAATAAAGGGTATGTTAAAAACTGGAAAACAATGTGTTTTTTTTTGTATGTTTTGTTTTATTGTAAATCATTGAATGGAAATTTCTTACTATATTGTTTTATATGTCCGTGGGAATTTGTATGGGGCAACCAGCGAGGATCTCACTCGCGATAAGTAATAATGGATCTAAGAGACTAACTTTCTTTAAAAATCCCCCTCTACCCAGGCGATGCCGGGTAGTTGATGTTAATTTATATCAAAGTGGAGGTGGTGTTACTGCGCACCTTGTATCCGATGTTATTTGTGGAAATAAGGCAAGGGGATTATTTCAACCATTAAAGTCACCATGATGGTGTGAGAAACAATATCCTGTTGATTCGCCCATTTTTATGTATTTACCCAACCCCTCCAAACAAGCAGGATGTGATACAAGCGGAGTTTAACAAATTAGAATTCAGAGATGTCGTTCTCCTAGCCCGGTTTCCATACCAAGGCCAAAGAGACTTTATATTTATCCTCCGACACGGGTAGGATGTGACACAAGATCACATTTTTAAGCACTAGTGAAAAGGGGATAGAATCCCTCGCTGTCTGGCTGATAGCGACTTAAAGGCCACCCCGACTACTTTACTTACTTATATGAAAGTGGAAGTGTTGTTACAGTGCACCTTGTTTCCGTTGTTATTTCTGTAAGAAATGAATGGGAGGTGATATTTTCGGAGCTGAATTGATAATTATTCTTGTTTTATCTCACGTCTCTGTAGATAAGAACATAATGAGATAAGTATGAAGAGGCTGAGATAAATAATTTGAAAGCTGTAGGGATTGTCAACACTCACGTCGGGATAGAATTAAAAAGACACAACGATAAAGGCGTCTAATAAGCTCAGATTTATCTAATACAAGTTGCAGTCCTAGATCTCCAGTCATTACTGAACCTTCGATTTAGGATATATATATATAATAATATATATATATATATATATATATATATTATATATATATATATATTATATTGTGTGTGTGTATGTATATGTGTGGTGTGTGTGTGTGTGTGAAGAGATGGAAGTGAATCCGATGGTATGTAGTATATTAAGAAAATTGAAAAAAACACAGGTTTAAATAAGTTGGTGGTAAGTTTATTGGCCGACGCAGCAGTGTTTCGATCTATTAATTAGATCATCTTCAGGGCATGGTTGGTATATGGAAGTGATAAAAAAATTTATCACAGATAACGAGAAAAGCAAGTAATAGTCCTTGTTAATCAGTCTGCTTAAATTTGAAGTCAGAAGAAAGGACGCTGAAAAAGTGGACGGTTTGAAATATGACGTCAAATATTCTCTTTTACTATGTGAGTATGAGTATATACACACACTCACACACTCTCATACTCACACCGTAAAAAGAGAATAGTTGACGTCATATTTCAAACCGTCCTCTTTTTTCAGCGTTTTTTCTTCAGATTTAAAATTTTGAATAGACTGATTGACAAGGACTATCACTTGCTTTTCTCGTTATTCAGTGATAATAATTTTTTATCACCTTCCATATACCAACAAATGCCCTGAAGATGATCTAATTAATAGATCGAAACACTGCAGCGTCGGCCAATAAACTTACCACTCAACTTATTTAAACCTGTGTTTTTCAATGTTCTTATATACTACATATATATATATATATATATATAATATATATATATATATATATATATATATATAATAATATATTATATATATATATATATATATATATATATACATACACGGCTTGTCTAATTTAAAAAGAAATTAGATTAAAAGAACAAGAAAAACGAAAGAAAAGAACTAAAACTAAATCATATACCGCTCTGATGACGACTGAAGAAACAGTCGAAACCGCTCGGGCTGATAGTATGGGAAGATTCCTATTTCAACTTGATCTTAACATTAGAAAGATCGCCAGAAGACTGGAAAAGATACAAATCAAGATCATGAAAAAGAAATGTTCCGTGTTGTTTAATAACACCTACCTACAAAAGTTTAACAGGTTTGAATTCAGAGTTTTCATTCTCCAAGACTGGTTGCCTAACCAAGGCTCAAGAGCTCAGTCTGCCCTACTATTTACCCATAAATTGGAGGTAGAAAAGTTGGATTCATACCTTTCTCCAGGCTATTTATTACCCTCTCCAACGGCTTGTCTCGCCTCAGTAAGGGCCAAAGTTGGGTGTTGCAAGTCATGGCCTGCTGAGCCACCAGGATTCCATCCTTAAGCACTCCAGGTCGCGACCCACGGCCAACAGATAGCCCCGCTGGAGGAATCCCACCCTTCTATAAAGGTGCAGTCGGTGTATTCTAAAGCACCTGCCGAAATGCCTTGTAATACAGGTCCCAGTGTAAAAATTCAAACGTATCCTGTTACAGCTAGTCCACTGGATGAAATGTTGAACTTGTCTTTCTTTCAGCTACTGGATTTTTTGATAACTTATCTATTTGAGACACGGTACCATTTGCTTATATTGTATGGAAAATAGTAAATCAACTGGGGACAGTACAATTTTAGATTATTTAAAGAAAATCACTTATCCAGGAAATGAATAAGAAATTGAAAAAAATAATTGGCTGAGACGCCCGACGAAATATTTATTTGACAGTCATATACGTATCCAATATTAAATAAAATAACGAAAATATTCTCATATACTAAAAATGTCGGCAACCTTGTAAAGCCACAAGAAAAGACCCCCCCAAAAAAAAAACCAGCAATATATATATAATATATATATATTTATATATATAATATATATAATATATTAAGGAGAATCAATCTGTATTGTACATAATCTAATATCCTGTCTTGATCTTATTCATCAACACTTAACTTTTCAAATATCATTCATAGACATAATTTATGTATTAATATCGATGTACTTACCTACCTACTCTGTACTCGTGGATTTGGTGTGTGGACGTGCTAAGGAAATGGGATGTGATGAGCTATGACATAATTTATGAGCAGTCATAATTTATGAACGTACCTGTAGTTAGAAAAGTGAATTAGGGCCATTAACTTAAAATCATGGGTTCCATGGAAAATTACCGACAGTTATGGACGGTTAATAACTTTTGAACACTTAAAAACTCACCATGAAAGACACGTGAGAATAAGTTAGTTTTAGTCAGATTCTACCAGCTTTCGGGCTCCATCTTCCCTGTGGCGAATCAAATGGGATGGGGAAATAAAGCTTTATTATAAGAACATCAAGTCTTGTCGTTAATTGAATGTTAGGACAGTGACCAGCCCAGCACGAAGAAAAACAGTAAGAAAATCAAACCCAACCGTAATACTTTGTTTGACTAAAATAAGGTTTGCATTAAATAGATATCTATTTCTAGAATCTAAAAATAGAATAATGAATAATGAAATTTATTGTGTACAGTGCTCAGGTGCACCACAACTCATCAAAGTCTCATGTCAAGTACACAGAATAATGTATTAGTGTCAGGAACATGAACAGTTTACAGTAATAATATGCATGTATGGGTGCGCGTGTGTGCATATCCATGTCTCCGCAATTCTGAGCATGAAAAAATGTTTCCGAAAGTCATGTCAGCAGTGCTGTTTTCTGACTTTATAGGCATGCCCACGTGTGTTGGTAAGATGGAGATCATTTTAAACTTAACATCAGAATATTCATATTTTAAATGAATTTTATATATTAATTTTTCATAGCAAAAATATTTAATTAAAGTTTTGAAATAAAATAACTGATGTATTATAAAATTCATTAATTGATAAATCAATACTGAAAGTTTCATTAAAATCAGATAATTACCTGATTTTTGGTAAATTTTTAAAAATCGCTAATGTTACATGAATTTTGACCATCAAGGGAGGTCAGTCTAGAGAACATGGCTGTCGAAGTAGAAGCAATTGGACGAAGAACCAGAAAGCAGTAAGAGGAAGTAAACTACTTTAACATAAAACATGTCTTTTGTTTAACGTTTTATAATTAAAAAGAATAACAACATTAGTTTATCTTTAGTGCAAAATTATTTTTTCACATATGCTAACAACAGGAAATAACAAATTGAAAGTAACTGAAAAAAAAACCAATTTGTCCTGTTTGTTCTACTTCAATTTACATACAATTAGATTATTCATCTTATTTATTCTTATAGGCCAGCATCCTTCTTATCACAGTGAGAATAGTTGATAACTAGATGAAATATCAATTGAATATTTTAACTATATACAAGGTGTCAAAAAAGTATCATGATTTTTTGTACTTTTCAGAATAAAAGGTGTGTCAAAAAGTAGAAAAAAGCTTGATACTTTTTGTATGAGGAAGAATGAATAAAGAAAAGAAAGAATGGAATGGATAATAAAAGAAGAATTTAATCAATATCACTTGCACATGTCTTTCGGTCAGTTCATCTGTGTGAAAATATTCTGCACACAGAGAAGATGCGACCTTCATCAGAGTGAAATTTTATTTTGAATTCAAAATAAAATTTCACTCTGATGAAAGTCGAATCTTCTCTGTGTGCGAAATATGTTCACACAGATGAACTGACCGAAACACATGTGTAAGTGATATTGATTAAATTCATCTTTTATTAACCATTCTATTCTTTCTTTTCTTTATTCATTCTTCCTCATATTGTCGGATTCATTTCCAATTTCCATTTTTTACATACTTTTTGTATATATATATATACAAGGTGTGTCAAAAAAGTATATATTTAATTAAAATCAAAAACATGTATGGAATTATAATGTCAAAGAATCGTCTACTGATTTTGTTTACTAACAACCGATGAAAAGCAAAATTCAGTTCCTTTAAAAACAGCTCGGAACTGGGGTGCCTATTGGTGACTTGATCCCCGCGCACGTATTTGTAACAAAAGCAAAATATTCGACGCAACTCCGGCATTCCTGTCAGCTAAGTAGGCAGCAGACTTGTTAGTCCATCTTATGGCGTCTTGCAGTTGCTTGATTACAATCGGCACCTGCAATTGGCGTTTGAGCCGAGATATAAAATGTTGATTGACAGTGTCAATATATAAACAGCTGCGCTTCAGATGAAATCACATACGTGTCCAAATCATGATCTCATTTCTTATCGTGGACAATGCAATTAATTCCAACGTATAGAAGACACTCTGTCAATTTCAAACGAAATTAATCGGGATGATGATGATGATGATGATTGGGCCATCCTATAGGCCTTAAGCCAGAGCGCTTGTCCAGTGGAATTGGATCCTTAGTAAACCCTTGGTAAAGAGTCCTGAGTATTGGTAATCGTCTGGTAATTCTGAGTATTGTAAGTCCCTCCTCAATGAGTGCAATTAGAATTATGGCCAGTGTGAGGGTTTAAGTAGTGTATCAGCCACGCATTATGTTTGGTGATTGGCGAAGTAATAAACCACGTGACTTAGGCTAGTCTCTAAATTGAGGTGGGCAATTGGAGCACTTCTTATATACACAAAATATTCCAATATAACAATAATGGTGCCTGTACATTGCCTGAGCGTCAAGGTTCTTGCAGCCTGAGACAAATTACTTGAACCATATGATTACTGTACTGTGATCAACTGCCCCTTCACTTTTTGCACAATAAGTGTTCTTGGTTGCTTCTGTTGCATTATGGTCCAATTTGAACTTTAAAGCATAAATTCCTAAATTCGAATACGTTGCCCGTTCATGTGTGCGGCTTTCAAATCATAGACATTAAAGCAATGCACAACATGTCAGCACACCAAATACCACAATACTACTAACTATATAACACCATTTACATAGATTTACTAACTCCTCGGCACGAGCAGGATGTGACACAAGGCCATTTTAAAGCGGAGCTTAAAAGGATTTTTTACATAATGTATTCTTACATAATTATTAGATTCCTAACACTTATGTACCATTAGTGTAGAAACCAAAATGGCTGTTATAATTTGCAGCCGACGGCCTTGAAGGATTGAGTGACTCGGCTTGACCTCAGTCTGATCCGCCTTCTGGGGGATACCGTGAGAATCGGTGGAGAAGCTCTTCTTCCGGTTTAAATTAGTGCCTACTACCAATGAGCTTTGGCTTGTGGTTGGGTCCACATAAAAATGTCCTTGTGTCATGCCCTCATAAGTGGGATGAGGGGCAAATATCCCGAGAATGCAAGGATTACGTAATCATTTCGTGAACCGTCTACCTCGAGGTTTTAGCACTCTGTTGCGCGTTACTACATGTCTGGCGCAAACTGTAGATGAATGTACTAGTATACTGTATAATAGAAAACTGTATGATCCAGTATAAAACACTTTCCTAAGTCTATTAGCACTTGTAGCATAAGCCCATAACGATATATGTATCAGAACGATGTATGTCGCATGGGCCAACTCAAGTTGTAGTAGTAGTCGTCGTTAGTAGTAGTCGTTAGTTGAGAAGCAACATACATGCAAGTTGTATAGTCCCAAAGGGCTTTGTATTTTATTTGACGCATGATTGTTCTTTTTCAGAGAGAAGGAAAGATAGAGATAAAGAGAGAGAGAGGGTACGGTCAAATTATTCTATCTTCTAACATAGTATCATGTTCCTTAGTGCTGTGTCAGACCCATACGGGGGACCGACCGACGAACGTCTAACTTCCACTAGACCCGAGGCGAAAGGAGAACGGTGTTCCTCTCGCCTGTTTTCGGTCAAATCCCGGAACTTCCGTTTTTATTTTAAAATCTATTTCCGGGGTCATTCTTCGGTCAAATTACTGGCACTCCGCTTAGTGTTTACTCTTCCAAATTTTAACCTTTGTTTGTTCTTATTTCTTTTTCTTCTCTTTCTCTTTCAATCCCCGTAGATCCTAATAATTACACAACACACTATGTGGGCAGCCAATGAACTTTTATACACGCGTAGAACATTTGTGAATTATAAAATAATAAAAAAATAATAAAACTCCCGGAAATTCCTAATTTCAATGACATTTATTTCTAACAAAATATCTGACATCCCTTCGATTAAAATTCTAATTCAGTTAATACTCAAATAAAGTAATTCCAATAAAGTTAATATCTGAATAAAGTAACCATAGTAACAAAGCACAGAGTACTCATCACCCAATGGGAATTGAATAAAGTAAAGATGTTTAAAATACAAATATCCACGTAAATTTAAGACTGGATCTTGTAGAATTTTATTTGCTATTAAATCCTTTAGATTTTAATGTTACATTTTAAACAAATAGCAAATGACACTTGCGTCGCTATTAAATAAGTTATAATAAAATTGGGATAATGACGATTTGTAAATACTTAACATCTCTTACAGTGTGCTAGGTCTAACAAGATATGTTTGATCTACAGGGTGTCGACAAAGTCTCTTTACATCTTTTGAAAATATTTCAAAAGCAGAGGAAGTTATAATAAAATTGGGATACTGACGATTTGTAAATACTTAAAATCTCTTACAGTGTGCTAGGTGTAACAAGATATGTTTGATCTACAGGGTGTCCACAAAGTCTCTTTACATCTTTGGAAAATATTTCAAAAGCAAAGGAAGTTATAATAAAATAGGGATAATGACAATTTGTAAATACTCAACATACCTTACAGTGTGCTAGGTGTAACAAGATATGTTTGATCTACAGGGTGTCCACAAAGTCTCTTTACATCTTTGGAAAATATTTCAAACGCAAATATGTGGAAATTATTACAAAATACGGAGTAGATATTGAAATTTATTTACCTCATTTGAAACACCTATATATGGGCATCATTATTTCAACAAAGCACATACCTCCCTGTCGGCTGGGGTGTTAGAATGCACCGCCTGCACCTCTGCAGAGGGGTAAGACTCCTCCAATGGGGCCACCTGTTGGCCGTGGGTGGCGACCCGTGATGCTCAAGGATAGAGCCCAAGTGGATGAGCAATTCATGACATGCAATACTCCACTTTGGCCCTATCTTGGGCTAGACGGGCGGTCGGAGAGGCCCCCTCCGATCAATCGGCTGGTCACGTCAAGCCCTAGCACCTATATGATTGCCCCAACCCCTTTTTATCATATGGGTGCTAGAAGGCGGTGGCTGCGGGTCTACATGTCCTGGAAATGGCGTTAAACTCTATCTGATGGTGAGGTTCCAGTTTTGGAGGTTTGTGGAATGTGGAGCACCCCTTCGTCACCATTGCTCCCTGGTCCACTCTGACCCGGAGTAGTAGTACCTGTCAGGGTCCCATATATGAGTTAAATAGAAAAATGTATTTATAAAAAAATTGTATTATCCATTAAGAATTGATTTATTTCAAATCTTTATTGGCATTAAATGGCCCACTGAGGTTGATATGCCGCAAAACAAACCAAACAAACCAAACAAAACAAAGCACATAAGACGGTACTCGATACCTGCCATTTTCTCTTTAGCATAGCCTCATCAATGGTCACAGAGGAATTTGTGATCTTTTGCTTTAGGTTAATGATGTCCCACATCTTTTTTTCCCGGATGTTTGAGATGAGTCTTGATGATTAGTATTATTAGTGTTATTCGGACTATTGTCCTCATCTTCATTGTTATCTGTACAACGTTTCGGCCGATATTCCCTCCGGCCTTTTTCAGGTATTTCTTGTCGGACTCGTCAATTGGACACATAGCCTAGTGGATAAAGTAGTTAATTTAAGACAGTTTTAAGTGACTGGATTTCAGGTTCAATCTTGATCAAGGGCAGCAGTAACATAGTATAATAATTAACACAGTTTAACGCCTCTACACCAGCTATGGTTAGCGGAATGAGAACAGGATACCCCCGTGGACTGAATAAAGGGTTAGGTTCAAAGTTCCGTGATGGCTCCCGATTACGACAAGAAGGTTCCTGATTACGACAAAAAGGTTCCCGACTTCGAGAAGGTTTCAGAATCCGACAAGAAATACCTGAAGAAGGCCGGAGAGCACATCAGCCGAAACGTTGTAGAGATAATAATGAAGATGAGCACAATAGTCCGAATGACGCAGATAATACTAATCCCACATCTTTGTTCGATATACGATATCTTTAGCATAACCCCAGGGAAAGAAGACCATGGTGCTGTCTGGAGAACGAGGTAAAGAGACTTTATGGACACCCTGTAGTACATTGGAATGTGTCTTGCATGATATGACTTTCTTGCTTTCCCGTTTACACTATAAACCACTATTTAGTTGTATATATAAATACAATTGAATGCTATCGGTATACAGATATTGCCAACAGTATTAATAATGTAAAACAATTTTATTAATAATTGAGGTTTAAATAAAAAAATAAAATCATAGACAGTGTGACGTAAATAACTAAGGGAATTGGGACTTGAGTAGTTGTATAGTTTCGCTGATAGACATAGAAACATACAATCTCTATTATGATAAGATTTATATCAAGTCATGAAAACAATATCAAAGAAACTGATTCCGCTATTCAAACAAAAAAAAATGACAACATTATTTAAACACATATTTCCATGGTGCACAACCTACCAATCAATTTTCCTTCACAGTCTACCTCTTATTTTTGCTTCATTTACTATTGATTATTAATAATTAATAAGTCGACGGGGCGGCCTAAAGTCGGTATCAGCCAGTCAGCGAGGGTGTCTATCCCCTTTTCAATAGGACTAGACCAAGGAGATTGTTCTAGCATCTGAGGTGGAGCGCCACACCTACCACCAGCTCCTTACTTTACCGCACAGATCCCTGTGCTACTCATACGCTGAGTTGGCGGGGACCGGTATCGAACTAGGAACCTTGTGATTTCTAGCCGAACACTCTACCGACTGAGCTAACCTGGCCCCTTATTATTAATAATTCCTATTATTATTAACTTTAAGGAAGTCTAGAAGGGAACAAGCTATTGTGTGCCGATTACGCATTGGTCACACAAAGCTATGCACTCCTATATACTAAAACAAGAACAACAACCACAGTGTGAAACATATCAAACACCTTTGACTGTTAAACACTTATTCATGGAATACAGTTTTTTTCTCACATCAGAAACCGTTATTTCAATGCAGACAATATGAAAGATCTATTTGAAAATCTCGAAATGGAGGACATTATGTCCTTTTTAAGGGAAATAAAATTATACCATAGAATATAGACATTAACTTAATCAATACCATAAAACATGATTCCTGTTAAGTTTCTGACCGCCATCCTTAAAGTAAGTAAGTCCTGATCTAATCCTTTGGTAAGTGAATAAGTCCTATCCAGCGTATTGTTAAAGGTCCAGTGATATAATCCTATGAGGTCCGTCGTCCACGAAGGTTCAAGTAGTTAGGAGTAGTACTTCCTGGTTAAGTATTGCATCAACAGCAGAGTACTGCCAGCGATTGGCCAAGAGTATGGTCACATGTTTCTTGGCGAGTCTATAAATAGGAGTGGGCTTTTACCACACGCCTTCTATTACCAAAATATCCAACAATCCCCAATGTTGCTAACACATTGTTAAAAACAATTACTAAAAACGCATGAATATAAATAAACAACATATATTACTTCCTAACCGTTAGGCATGACCTAACCACAGACGGGTTGGTATGCCGTTAAAATCAACCAACCAATTAAAAATGTAAAATAGAATTAAAGGTTCCTTAGGAGATTTAATCTTTAAATGAATTTGAGGATTTATTCCTTATCTGTAATTTGGGAAATTGAAAATGTATATTAGTATTATTTGTATTATTCGGACTATTGTCCTCATCTTCCCTGTTATCTGTACAACGTTTCGGCCGATGAGCCCTCCGACCTTCTTCAGGCATTTCTTGTCGGACTCCGAAACCTTCTTTTCGAACTCGAGAACCTTCTTGTCATAACCGGGAGCCATCACGGAACTTTGAATCTAACCCTTTATTCATTCCATGGGGGTATCCTGTTCTCATTCGGCTAAAACCTACTACTAAAAAAGTATGAATATAAATGCACAACGTATATTACTTTCTAACCTCTAGGCATGATATAATCACAGGCGGATTGAAATGCCGTAAAAATCTACCAACAAACTATTATTATTAACAAATGCTTATTAATAGTTATTTCAAGCCATGAAATTGCTCTCAAAAATACTAATTCCCCTATTCAAACAAAAAGACTGATAAAACTATACAAAGGTTTCGTATAAAGAAAAACAGTCAGATAAAGGTAAAGAATAGGCTAAACAACTACACAAACAAGGTTTATAGACAAAAAACATTTATCATAGTAAGACGTAAGATACAATACAAATACAAAATGTAGCTTGTAGTACAAAATGTGAGTGTAAGTTTTACAATGTATTACAATAGAAAATGTATGTAAAAAAATACTAATTCCCTATTCAAACAAAAAAGACTGACAAAACTATTCAAAAGGTTTCGTAAAACCAACCAACCAACCAACCAATCCCCTTTTTTCATAGTTTTCCTAACATTATTACTTCAATTACTGAACATACAATTTGTATCTTTTATCTTTCAATCAATATTTCTTTTCATCCATTCTGTTGGTGTTTAACACTATATACCTAGATTAGTTTAATCCGGAATAAGCTACGTGTTTATAATTTGGAATTAGGAAAACTGTGTCAAGCAAATTTTTCTTGTGAATGAAAATTTGTTTGACATGAAGATTAACTAAGAAAAGTTTCGTCACAGCGACGCCCCGACCAATTTGCGACGGTCCCCGCCTTTTCCGGACCAACAGAAAACTCCACGTGAGCTCAGCAAGAACTGACGAAAACAATGTAGTTTGTCAATACTAGTGTCGCGGGATTTGCCGGATAGCACTGAATTTCAGCACCATACCACAACTATAGAGGAATGTACGGAGAACGTACGCTTTGTAGATACGCAGTTTGGTTTTCTTAGTAAAGGCTGGCATTGTTCCAGACTCTCTGGCTCAGTTTCTCTCTCTTCTCTCTCTCTCTCTCTCTCTCTCTCTCTCTTCCTCTCTTCTCTCTCTCTCTCTCTCTCTCTTTGGATATGCTTGTTCATAAGTGAATTGAGACCCATCTGATGAGGCGAAAATTTTGGGAGCCGTTTAAATCAACTTAGATTTATATGGGCCCCAATTTTTGTCGAAATAAATTTATTATGGGATTACTGTATTGAGTTCTTCCTTTAGATATATATATATATATATATATTATATATATATATATATATATAATATTTACCAACCCTCAGCCACTTTGGCCCTATCTTCGGCTAGACGGGCGCGTCGGAAGAGCCCCCCTCGATTCAATCGGTGGTCCACATCAAGCCCTAGCACCTATATGATTTTCCCAGCCCTATTGCCCTTATGGCAAGCCCCAACCCCTTTTTATCATATGGTGCTAGAAGCGGTGGCTGCGGTCTACATGTCCTGGGAATGACATTTAAACTCTATCTGATGTGAGGTTCCAGTTTTGGAGGTTTGGGGAATGTGGAGCACCCCTTCATCACCATTGCTCCCTGGTCCACTCTGACCCGGAATGGTAGTACCTCTTAGGGTCCCATTCTATGGTTAAATAGAAAAACTGTATTTATAAAAAGATTTGTATTATCCATTAAGAATTGATTTATTCAAAACTTTATCGGCATTAAATGACCACTGAGGTTGATATGCCAAAACAAAACAAACCAAACCAACCCCTCCGCACGAGTAGGATGTGACACAAGGTCAATTTCTTAAGCGGAGTTTAACAGGTTTGAATTCAGAGTTTTCCTTCTCTAAGACCGGTTGCCTAACCAAGCTTAAAGAGCCCAGTCTGCCCTACTATTTACCCATAGCTGGAGGGAGAGTAGAATTCATACCTTTCCCAATGGTATTAGCACATGAAGCCATGCCACATCAACACCAACACATGGGAGGTTGGTGCAGAAAGATGAGCAGCCTGGCACCTCTCGTCAAACAAGGAACAAAAAGGAGCAAAAAGAGGGGAAAGAAGCCGTCACAGAAAAGAGAGCCAGAAGGAAAGGGAGACAACAGTAACTCCAGCAATCATCACTATTTATTTGCAGTCACTGGACCAGAGATTGTCATTAAAAAATTGACACGTTCAACGACTCGTGCAGATGCAGTTAAAAAATTGGACACTACGCCATCGTCTTTAGTTGACGGAAGGATGTTAAAAATATAACACTATTTACCAACGCACGAGTAGGATGTGACACAATTTATTAAGCGGAGTTTGAGAGGTTTGAATTCATAGTTTTCCTTCTCCTAGACTGGTTAAGTAACAAAGCCCTACTGCCCTACTGGTCACACGTAACTGTAGGGAGAGTAGTTGAATTCATACCTTGCCCAGGGGATTCGCGCTATGTGAAATTTAAAGCGCCTCCACCAGGATTTGAACTCGGTTCGCAGTTTCCAATTCCTACGCGGATAACCATTACACCACACGCCTCAATATATACAGACTACTTGTGGCAAGCTGATGAAATTTGCCTTTCACAACGCACCGACTTGAAAGAACTCGGTTCGTAGTTTCCAATTCCTGCGACGATAACCATTACACCACGCGCCTCCACACCGCACCGGCTTGACCTTTTGAAGAGTACACTTAAATTCCCTGCGAAAATTAATATTTGCTTTCGATAGGATTTATTAATTAAATAATTTCTAAATATTGACGTCTTTCGAGTACATTTTAAAGTAATGAATTTTCTGTTTCGCCTGGTCAAACAGAAGTATCCGCTGCGTCCGTTTAAATATTGATCCACGAGGTCAACTGTTCAAAACGGGCCATCATTGGGCAAGGTCATTCAGTTCTCATTGACCTTTTTCTGAATAACCAACGCGTAATTTAGCCAAATTAAGAACGCAGTGTCTGACTGTTTGTAAATATTTCTATAGCATCCTCTAAAGCTTATAGATTGCAATCAATGCCATTTCAAGATCGATATTAGACTAAATTCACCCCAGATCGTTTTCCACGATCCCTGTGCCTCGTTTTCATCTTCGCCGACCTCTGTGACCCCCCGGCTTTGCAATTTAATCTCCTGTCGGTCGTTGATAGGCTAATCGGTAAGATTTCTCTAGGATGACATTTTCAGCAAACAATTGACCGTGGTTATGGCTTCGGCACCATCCGGAATATAATAATCAATTTTTAAATCCGTCTCGGCTGTCTCTAAACACCACCGCGTTCGTGTTGCATTCGATGAAGTAACTTTCAGACGATTACACCTAGAGGCATTGTAAACATCTCGAACATCTTCTCATTAATAATGGAGATTGTATATATTTCTGTCTGCAAGAAAAACTACGTCATATCTCTACGTCACAATATTCTTATGCTATATACACCCAAAATTTGCGTAAGCAATTTTAAAAATTATTTTTTTTTAATTTCATCCTTTTTTTTTTTTACAGTAACAAGTGAACTAAACCGTGTATTTAAAAGACGCAAATGGACCATATAACGTTACGTTTACGATTCAGCGTCGTGTAAAAAGCCCGCCACGTTACACCATTCAGTTAAGCTCGCCCCCAGGATTATTATTACTTCGGAAATAGATTAAACCGTAAGCTTTCTTAGTTATTTTTTATTATTAGATAAGCCTATTCAAAACCTTACAACTTATTGGTCTAAACGAAAAGCGACACTCACATCGTCATACATCTATTAGTAATGGAGATTGTCTGCATTTCTGTCTGTAACAAAAACTACGTCATAGCTCTACGTCACAGATTACGTCACAATATTCTTATGCCATATACACCCAAAATTTGAGTAAGCAAATTTAAAAATTGTTTTTTTTACTCTCGTCCTTTTTTTAATTATTTTTACAGTAACAAGAAGTTAAGTAAAAAGTTTACAAATAAATAAATACCTACGATTTTGTGGAAAATTGATGTGGAAAATATTCAAAATAATTGTTTGATTATTACATGCACGCAACATTTTATTTGAGAGGGACAGGGCTCAGTTTTCATTTCAAATTATTTTATTTTTTATATTTTTACTCCTTTAATAAATATGAGGATTTATCTTACTTATGATACAAACCCTCTGATATTGAATTTTTAACTCACACCCTGTCAGGCAATGTCTTTCAAAAATTAACTTTTACGACGCCCGGAGGGTGTTTTCTGTTGCTAGTACCAATAAAGACAAAAGAAAATTGGTTATTTCCTATGAGACTAATATAAACAAAGGGGAACCACCCTTGAATGATAATTTATTTATTTATTTATTTATTGATCAACTAGGAAAAAAGAAGAGGTTAGGATTTAGGGTTAGGGTTCAGGTTTAATGGGAAAATAAATAAATAATTTATCAGTCAAGAGTGGTTTCCCTTTTTCTATGTTAGATTTATAGGAAGTAACCAGAAAAATAAATATCATCTAAATGCTCATTGTATTTTATTTGTCTGCATTTTTGAGATGAGGATTGATGCGAATAATTTTGATGTTACGGACTGTTGTCCACATCTTTATTGTGGTATGTATAAAACATAACGTTTCGGTCGGTGTTTCCTACTGCCTTCTTCAGGTGTTCCCTGTGTATTTGATTATAGTAATTACCAAACCTCGGAAATCATTTTTAATATTTGACTGAAATGTTCATTGTATCTATTATTACTGTCGTCGGGGCTTAGAATAAGCTGAATGCATCCCCTGCAGAGGATTAAGGCTCCCATAAAGAGGGACCTGGGTATGACACTAAAATGCCTTTAATAAGGAGGGTTCAGTACTAGGGAACACTTTTGTTGTATTGTTTTACGTCATATCAACCCTCTTACGGACCTTGGTGTTATGGCACAGAACTGATGCTCAACATTTCCAAGAATTCTAGAACGGGTAGGCTGTTTTTATTGCAATAGTTTATTATATAAGGTGTGCTGAAGTCCACCACTTAAACTTTTAGAGTCTACGTGGTCGCGTTTATTTTCATTAACAAAAAGTCAACTCTTATTTTCATTAATCCAAAGTGAACACACACACAAAAACAACACAAACACACCACACACACACATACAAATGGTGTGTCATAAAAGTGTTGAGTTTGAAGCTGTATTTACCAAGATAGAAATGAATAATGAATGGAAAGTTATTTTTTTTAAATAATAAGGTGTGTCATAAAAGAGCCTTCCCAATCATTTTTATCATATATGTGCTTGAAGACGGTTGCTGGAGAATATTTTAGGCCTAAATATCTAGCTAAGTAATTATTTATATTTACGCAACTTCGAAAAAAGAATGTTATAAATCCTTTATAAAATTGTAAAATAAACAATGAATTTAAAACATTAATGAGTGAATAAAGTAAAAGAAATATCAAAATAAATATATACATGGTTTTCTTATTAAGCTTTAGTAACATAGTAAATAATTTAAATGTACTATGATTACGTATATGGGGCCGCTTCTTCTCTGCCTGACTGTCCGTATTTTTGTCTCCCTCCTTTTTCCAGAGTATCCCGTTTGAATCGTTAGGGGGAGATAACTCTCCCTAACAATTTTAAACAAAATGAATAAAATATAACTAGAATTCACCCCAACACCTCTGAAATGTTGCTTTTTACCAAATGATTAAGCTGTAACAGTGATAACACTTTAGAAGATGTAAATATATTTCCTCTAATGAAGACAAAGTTCCGAAAAATATTTTGTGTGGTAATTGTTAATGTTAATTTGCAATTTTCGCCATATGGGACACATTACAGTTCCAAAATTAACCTACCCTATTGGTCATGCTCTTCATCGACAACCCGGTGACATCATCCGTGGATCCATTGACCCATAACCACCTCAGGGCTGGAAGAAACGCCAAAGGGGTCAACTGAAAACCTGGCTCAAAACAGTCAAGCAAGTTGCTGTGCTGATCCTGGTTTAAGATTGACTAAAAGAAATCGTCATCATCAAGGTGTGCTGATAGCATGGATTTCCTTGACTCTTTTTCACCATCAATGCCTATAAGCCATCACTCTTGGTAAGTCCTCTAGACGGTATCCAGTGTCCACACAGAGATTGATTCAAATATGCCTATAATAAGACAGCAAGGTTTGACATGCCGTAAAATCCAACCAATGGGTCGGATAGAAAAAATGAATTTAAAAGTTTTTTGATAAAATTGAGTTTTAGAAAAATAGAATACCCATCAAAAATAAATAAAAGAGAATGTTTTAGGCATAAAATAAGACAGCAAGGTTTGGCATGCCGTAAAATCCAACCAACCAGCAAACCGTAAGTCAAGCCTTGCATCATTTCAAAAAATGACATTTTTGCGAGTGTTTTTTTTTTTTTGCTTCCTTACCTGCACGGTCAGCCTTTTAAGGACTATCGCATTAAAACCTTCCACCATCAAATAGCGATAAAGTTAAGGACAAAAAGAAAATCGTCTTTACTTATGTAATATACATATTATTATTTCTTTTCATTTCCGCCTTTTATCCTATTTTTTCCAAGAGACAAGGAAGAGAACCGTACAATGTTGGATAAGTCAAGCAGACGAGGCTGTGTTACATGGCTGGATAAAGTTAAAACTTACAAGATTGCAAGAGAATAAATATATTATTATTATTATCATAAGAGAAATAGAGAGCGAGAAAGCCGACTTACCAGGTCGTATCAATTCTGGTCGGTTGACTCGTTGTGACAGCGACAGACGATCGGATACTTGAAGCATAACATGGGTTTACTGCAAAGAAAGTAGTCTTCTGTTCTTATGATTAAATTGCTATGCGGCCAGGTCATATCTATCTATATATCTATCTACTTAATTATATATATATATATATATATATCCGTGTCTACGTATGTCCACACACACACACACACACACACACACACACACACACTATATATATATATATATATATAATATATATATTATTAGTAAATTATCCAATAGTGTCCAATATATTAAAACTATGGAGCAATAATAATAATAATAATATATATATATATATATATATATATATATATATATATATATATATATATATATATATATATATTCTCATTCTTTCCATGTATATTTCACTCGATATATCTATCTATCTTTCTATCTATCAACCCCTTTCCTCATGTCTGTCTGTTTCTCTCTCGCTCTCTCTCTCTCTCTCTCTCTCTCTCTCTCTCTCTCTCTCTCTCTCTCTCTCTCTCAATATATAATATATATATATATATATATATATATATATATATGAAAGGAAGTTTGGTATGTACGTGTTGACGTATAATTCCAAAACGGGAGGTCACTCTGATTCGAAATCTGGCATAAACATTGATATCTGTCTAACTAAGAAACACGCCAAATTTGGGCTTTTATTGTTAATAATTAAGTGATATAATTAAATAATTAAGAAAAAATTAAGAAATACCTTATACTCACCCTTCCACCACCTCCACCCAACTCACGTCGGCATGAGTTTAGTTTTGAACTTTCCAGACAGTAGGGTCGGTCTCTTACTATTTGATGTGGGTACACCTCCGTACCCACCTCTCTTACTGTATGATAAAATACAATGTTCATTTCTAATAAAACAAAAACTACCCTCCCACATCATCTCCTGTCCTGTCGGCACAAATCGAGACCCTCCTATCCCATCTCCTGTCGGCACAATTCGAGTTTTGAAGTAGCGTTGACTGGCTCCTAACTGTAATTAAAAAAAGACGAATTCTAAAATAAATAAAAATAAACCCTTCCATCCATTCGTCGACACAGGCGTTGAAACTGCTTTAAAACAGATAATGAGCATCAGTAAAAAAAAAAAAAAAAAAAAAGAAGCAAAATGATATTACATATGTAATTAATTTATGATACATTTTAAACATTAAATTCTGCCAAAAAATTTACGAAAACGGATGCTTTGTCTGAAGTACAAATATATAACAAACACGTTGAGATTTTAAAACAATTCATGCCGAAGTCATGTTTGTTTTATTCATTATTACTGGGTATTCAAATTATTTCTAATTCATTTTTTAAATATATTTTTATAACTCATTTTTTTTATCTATTTAGGCCTATAGATGGGACCTGTAGTGGTCATACTTGGTGAGCCTAACAAATATTACCCCTGGGTCAATGTGGGCCTGGGAGTAATGACAATGAAGGGGAACTCCACACTTCCCAGAGCTCCATAATTAGAACCTCACCCCTAGATTCAGTTTTACCATCAGATCCATATGGTAGGGACAATCATATAGGTGCTAGGGCTTGACATTGTTAAGTATCTGGTCGGCATCCTAGGTTCCAGATGTAATAAGTAAGTAAGCAAGCTAATAAGAATCCGGTGTTAAAGTATTCCTTGTAAGTCCTTCGTCCAAGAGAATCCAAATGTCAATGAAATAAGCTCAGAATGTTGTCTCTATTAATACAGCAGAAGCAGCAGCAGCAGTGCCAGTGATTGGACAATAGAAATGCCTTCGGTGGTCACGTGGTAGTCAACGAGTCTATATTTAGGAGTGGCCATTTGCCCCATGCCTTATATCAAATAACTCAACAGACATGACCAGCCGATTTATTGGAGGGACCTCTCCGACCGCCCATCTAGCCCAAGTAACGGTGCATGCGATGGACTGCTCAGCAAATACCACGGGTCGTCATCTACGGTTAACAGGTGGCCCAATTGGAAAGTGGTTTTACTCAGCCCTCTGTCGGCATGGAGTACAGCCTCGGGCGATGTAGCTAAATAAATAAGGACTCATATTTAATACTTAGCTCCTTTTAATTGTTACTTTTTAGGGGTAAAAAAGAAAACAAATTAAATTAATATTTTTTATCACTTTAATGCAACAAGAAAAACAAACAATTAGGAACTGAGTTTAAGTTTTTGTCATATGTACAAAACAGTTTTTTAAAAATAGAATTATATTTCAAAACACTCAAAATTTAAGAATTACATTTTTTAAAAAAATTCTATGAATTATTTTCCTCTTATTATCTCTCTAACCACTCACAACCTGGTGTTAATTTTTTTTAGTCTGGTCATGGACCGGGTACTTTTGCTAGTATATATATAAAGGAGTCTCAAGGAATTTCATGGTACGAGCGTGTCAATTTAAAACTCGGAAAATATAAGTCATTCAAATTTGAAATCTTGCATATACTTTAATATGCTTATGACTAAGAAACACAAAATTTACTTATTAACTTTTCCTGATTAAGTGAGATAATTAGTTAATTAAACAAAAATCTAAAGATTTGTGGAACTCTTCATAATTATTCATAAGTAAGTACAAAAATACTCACTGTAGATTAACCCACCCATCCTATAATTGAACATGCCCAGGTGGATATACTTCACCGCAGGCTGCCTTCAGATCTTTTAACAGCAAGAGCCCGGTCTGGGCGAAAATCAAAAATGTATAATCTGAGCCAGGACCAAGAAACCACAAAAGTTTCTCGCTTGATTCCAGGGGACCATGTGCTCCGGGAGCACCTGCCCCCACGCTTAGAAACAACAGGACTGGTTTTATTCCCGGTGTCTTAGGCCTCCCCGAAATAGGAATACCAATGGAATTTTATGCAAATTTTAGACTTGACTTGCGGCTCATTCACATAAAACGACCTTGTCACATTTTGCTTGATGGGTAGTCAAATACTTCATATCCGTGGCGAACAATTTGGGTAAATACCAAGTTTGCTTTCAGTGTCCGTAAACCAATTTCGTCGAGTACAATATTATTACACCGGCTATATTTAAATATAACCCATATTCCATGGGTTAAATTTTAAATATAATCCTTTTTCGAAAATTACTGTTTTGTAATTTAGTACTAATTGTAATTTTTATTTTTTTTTTTAGAATTAAGACACAGTAACTAAGACACAGTCTAACGTCAATCTAGGGGATTCGTCGTTGAGTCTTAAACTTAATAGACTATATCCGGCCATTCGTCTGTCATGGAATACTTAGGTTAAGAAAGGATCTCAATATACGAAGCCGATAGCTATTAAACCTTGACTACTTAGTCTAAAAAAAAGGCAAATTTGATATTAAATTTTAGTTGAAAAATATTGAAGCAATTAAGTATTTAGTTAACACGTTTTTAACGAGTATATGACACTAAGGGGAGTGTATGGGGCATCCATTGAGGATCAAATTAAAATCAAACGGTTTGTGGGACCCTTCAGGGACAAAAAGTAATTCTTGGTATAATCTCTGAACCTCCCCTTTATTAGAGCTATACTTTACCATTGATTCCACCGTATTCAACACCATACGCCTTACCCGTGGCGAAGTGGTTGGGGAAATACTTACTCTGCCTATAAAAAGTCTTAATGAAGACTTACTTCTTAGATTCATGTATAATCTAGAAACTATATGATTTTCCCAACCCTATTGCCCTTATGGCAAGCCCCAACCCCTTTTTATCATATGGGTACTAGAAGGCGGTGTCTACATGTCCTGGGAATGACGTTAAACTCTATCTGATGGTGAGGTTCCAGTTTTGGAGGTTTGGGGAATGTGGAGCACCCCTTCATCACCATTGCTCCCTGGTCCACTCTGATCCGGAGTGGTAGTACCTGTTAGGGTCCCATCTATGGGTTAAATAGAAAAATGTATTTATAAAAAAATTGTATTATCCATTAAGAATTGATTTATTTCAAAACTTTATCGGCATTAAATGAACCACTGAGGTTGATATGCCGTAAAACAAAACAAACCAAACAAACGAAACCAAAATAAATTAAACAAAACACATTTTCTAACATTGCAACTCAATAGAAAAAAGAAAATTGGTTCAAACTTTAATGGTAATTTAAAAGAATATTTTAAGTGTACGTATTTCGCCACGGGTAGGATGTGACACAATCGCTAGTATAAGGCGTCAACTGAGGATCGACCTCGTTAATCAATAGTAATGTATTTGTGAGACTAGCTTGCTAACGATTTCACTATGATTGTACGCTCTTATTCTTTACACAAACGGTTCGCAACGCGTAGGATGTGACACCATCACAAATAAGAATCTAGCAAGGCTCAAATTCATTATTCAGTTTTTTTTTTTTTGGGGGGGTTGTTTTTACGCCATGTGTCATTTAATGCCGATAATTTTTGAAATAAATCAATTCTTAATGGATAATACAATTTTTATAAATACATTTTTTCTATTTAAACCCATAGATGGGACCCTAACAGGTACTACCACTCCGGGTCAGAGTGGACCAGGGAGCAATGGTGATGAAGGGGTGCTCTACATTCCCCAAACCTCCAAAACTGAACCTCACCATCAGATAGAGTTTAACGTCATTCCCAGGACATGTAGACCCGCAGCCACCGCCTTCTAGCACGATATGATAAAAGGGGTTGGGGCTTGCCATAAGGGCAATAGGGTTGGAAATCATATAGGTGCTAGGCTTGACGTGACCAGCCGATTGATCGGGGGGGCCTCTCCGACCGCCCGTCTAGCCCAAGATAGGGCCAAAGTGGAGTATTGCATGTCATGAACTGCTCATCCACCTGGGTTCTATCCTTAAGCATCACGGGTCGCCACACACGGCCAACAGGTGGCCCCATTGGGGGAGTCTTACCCCTCTGCAGAGGTGCAGTCGGTGCATTCTAACGCCTCAGCCGACAGGGCGGTTATTCAGTTGTAATGGATCGATGAAACTATCTTGCTCACCATTACACACCGATAATATTTTCTTTTCAAACCTTTTTATCATGTGTAGGATGTGTCACATGTAAAGGGTATACAGCGAAAATCAAAAAATAACCATTACACCTCAATGGAACACATAACCCCCCAATAATGTTAACACATTGTTAAAACCAATTACTAGAAGTATATATATATATATATATATATATACATATAAATACACAATATGTATTACATCATAACCGGGAGGCATGGCATAACCCCGGACGGGTTGATATGTCGTTAAAATCAATAAACAAACAAACAAACAATCTCAATGGAACACCTTCGTTATTATTTTGTTTTTTCTTTTCTCATTATGTTTATATCTATCTATCTATCTGTTTGTCACAATCTGTTACTATCTATCTATCTACAGATGTTAATCTGTTCGTATCTGTGTCTATCACAGACTCTTCAATATCATTCATTTTTTGTTTTTATATTCTCATTCTGTTTATCTATCTGACTGTTCATATATATTTATATTTCCATCGATTAATCTATCTATCTATCTATCTATCTATCCATTTATCTATCTATGTTTGAACCTGTTCATTTCTATCTATTTATCTCTCTATCTATATAACTCTGTTCATATCTATCTATCTATCTTCTATCTATCTATCTATCTATCTCACTCTTTTCAATATATCTATCTATCTCCATCGATTTAATCCATATAAGTCGAACCTATTCTTATAATATCCTGATCTATCGAATAGTCTACTATTCTATCAGTAACTCTATCTTATCCTATCTTAACTTCGGCTTATATCTTCTCCACAACGATCTTATCCTATCTCTGCCTGCATATCATTTTCCCTCATCATATAGTCTATCTATCTATCTTTATCTAACCAAAAGTTCAAAATATAATCTATCTATTATCCCTCTATTTCTTACCTAAAATATATCTATTTAATCGTTCTTCTTATCATATTGCTAGGTCTATGAACAACTATAATATAATTACTATCTAAATACTATAAATCGAAATATAATGTGTCTTATCAGAATTTATCTATCTATGCCGGCAAAAACTATCATTTAATTATTCTATCTATCTATTCTATCTATATCTCTTTGTTTATATATATAATCTATCATCAATTTCACACACACACACACACCACCACCACACACACACACACACAGAGAGAGAAGAGAGAGAGAGAAGAGAGAGAAGAGAAGAGGAGAGACACACACTACACACACCACACACACTATACTTATATATATGTCTATAAATTATATTATATATACTATATACAGACATATTCCATTTGTAATTTATCTATCTATGTTCTGAACCTGATTGTCAAATCTATCCTATCTATCCTCTTTGTTTTCTATCTATCTAACATGATCTAAATACTTCACACACACACAGAAGAAGATCCGAGAGAGATGAGAAGAGAGAGAAGAAGACACACACACACACACACACAGGACACCACCACGTACACACACAATCATCAAATACTATATACGATATTTATATATATATATAATAATATATATATATAGATTAACATATTTCCATTAGATATCTATCTATATCTAACCTCGAATTTATCTTTATTCTATCTATCATCTTCATCGTTTGCTCTTATGTTTTGTTTGTCCATTAAAAATTCGACCAATCCTCGGACATTGTCAGTTTAAGGAGCTTTAGTCATGTTTTCCTGCAGATTACAACTATTTCTCTCTCTTCTCCACTTCCTTTTCCATCCTCTTCTCTTCCCCCCTCGTCTCACTACTCTCCTTTCTCTTTTCTCTCTTTTTCAAAGAAAGCTCTTTTATACATTTGGATAGTCATACTGAGAAGTGCACCAAACACTAAAAGACTAACCTACAAATCAGACGCTCACTTTCCCTACACTTCGATTCTGACATCAAGAATTCAGAGGAGTAATGGATATAACGAAACGCAAGACTCAACATACAAGACATCAAAATATACATCACTAGATATATTTTTAACAAACAAAAAACTCGAACATTCATACAAATCGCAGCGAATATAAAAGAAGATCTATTATTATAAAAGCAACAAAACAATAAACCCTGGAATGGACTGAAAGCAGATATATTATTCTAAAACAACCAAATGCAACCCCTAAAAGGGATAGCCTCACCATTGGCCCAAATGATGGCCATGTCTTTGCGCCTTATTATCAGTGTTATTAGAGAACACTAATGACCCTAGTGTTAAAGTTTTACTGATTTTAATAATAAAGCATAAAAGCTTTGATTTAGCGTAATAAGTGATGTTTAAAAAATATATATAATATATAGTAATATAATTATGTATATATAATATTTATATAATATATATATATATATGTGTGTGTGTAGTTGTGTGTGTAATTATATAAATAAGGACGGCCGTAAAAGCATTATGATGTTGTTAAAGAATAAATTTGCGTTCTTTTTTCTTTAAAAAAGAAAGAAAGGGTACCCTATTGTTTACTCGATTAAATCAGAATGATTATTCTTTTTTTTTCGATCAATGCTCCTGCAGAGCGAAAAATTTCATTGAATATTATGGATGATTATTAGTTATGTATTTCTTTTTTTTTTTTTTTTGTAGACAACGGAAAGACAGAAAGCAGTGAGAACAAGGGAAAAAATTTTCTCTATAAGAGAATTCGTAAAATTACGAAACTTACAACTCACGCGGGGGGTTCGAAAATTACGAGTGCCCCGTTTGATAAGTTGAGGCTTGAAGTGCCAAAAAGGAGTAGTTGTTGGACTGCTTCTGAACGCACAGGAAGGGTTGAGTGCGGGAGATGAAAAGAGACTCGAGAATCTGCAGTTGTAGTTCGCTGTTGGAACTGCAAAGGACTGAAAACATAGCTGGGGTGGTAGGACCGAGCGCAAGTAGAATTTCTTAATAGATGTTGTCCAATGGTGGACGGAGTATTTATGCCTGCTGCTGTGGGACAGTCCACGTTGCCAGAACGGATGTTGTAGGGTATGTGCTGCTTGATTCGAGATTCCAGTCTCAAGGTAGTACGGCCGATGTAGCAAATCACACATTGCATGTAAACTTATAGATAAGGGTTTTGTGATGGGGGCTATACTATCCTTGAGACTAGGAGGAAACAGCACATTCGATTTAAGGACAATCCGAGGATTGACTGCATTGAAGCAACGATGGATAGACTTTGATATTATATATTATATATATATATATATATTTTACTATATATATATATATACATATTATAATATTATATTATATATATATATATATATATATATATATATGAAGGAAGGGTGGATGGGTTTAGGATCCGACGATATGCTGTAGATAGAAGGAAAGTGATCAAGAAATGAACAACTCAAAACAAGTCACAGGGTGAAACGTTTCGTCTGTGTTCACGGACGTCCACAGTCATTTGTGACTTTATTAAAGCAAAGCATACGTTTAAATACACATGGCGGCGGTGGCGCCTGCGAGGTCAAGGGGGTGAGTGTGTAGGGATGTGAGATAAGGAGGAGCGGGGAATTTTGGGTAGGATGGGGTCGCTGGGTCAGTTGACTGGAGGGGTAGAGGATGTTTGTTTGAAGTGCTGGGGTGGTGACAGTGGTTGATGGGTCATATATATATATATATATATATATATATATGACCCATAGGTCGAAATGTACATTCAGGGATTGACATTGTCTCGATCTGTTTAGCCTTACATTTGAACATATATGCCCGCCTAAAATTCATTACTTATTAACTAATTAATTTTCCAAATTAGGTACGACTTCAATTAAGAACATATCCTCCAAAAATTGTCGGCTTAAAGCCATATAAAAATAAACACATTTGTTTGTTTACCTATCCTCATATATATATATATACCCCCATGTGTGAACCCCCATGCGTCAAAAATCGACGAGAGAGTCCATAGTATATATATATATATATATATATATATATATATATATATATATTATATATATATATATAAAATCAGAGATTAATATCATTGAGTTAATATTCCGTAACTGCAGTTTCATGCAGATCATGCAATCTTCACACGGTCAAAGATATTGAATTATAATATATTTTACCGTCTGAAGATTGCATCATATGCACGAAACTGAAGTTAAGGATTATTAACTCCGTCATATTTAATCTCTGATTTTAAACTGCTCTTCTATTTTAGCATTAAGCACCTTCATATGGTAATACTTTTCATATTCATTCTCCGTTATATTATATATATATATATATATATATATATATATATATATATATATATATATATATATATATATATATATAATATATATATATATATATATATATATGATTCTTGACTAGAAGTGGTTACTATTGGCAGGGGGGGGGACAAAATAGTAAGTCTCACAGATCCATTGTTACAGAAATTAATCCGACAGTATGAAATTTAACATTATGAAAAAACATATGATGTTTGTTATGTAATTGCTGACAGTACTGTTTAGACCAAATATATATATATATATATGTATATATATATATATATATTGCTAAGTATTGTCTTGGTGTCTGTTTGGTCTGTAGCTGTTTATGATGGTTTTAGCTAGGTGTGAGGAAATATTAAAGAAGCCGGATCTAGAATTAACTTTTGGTGTGTTACTAATGGGACTGGCTTCGAATATTTGTCGTAATCTTTTGTTGTGGATGGATATGATCATGGATGCATTGTTGAAATTAAAGCTGTGTTGTGTTTTTGATAGGTGTTGGAATAAACAGTTGTTGCTGTCATCCAATTTTATGTTGTGCTCGTAGATGCGTTTTTTAAGATTCTGGCGATTTCGCCTATGTACTTCTTGTGGCAGTCTGTACATGGAATCATGTATACGTCAGCTTCTGATTTTACTCGCTGTCGGGTTTTTTGTTTTGTTTAGTATGTTGTGAATAGTTTTGGATGCTAAACTGACTGTCTTTATATCTAGGTTGTTCAGATTCTTTTGCTGATGTTATTGTTGGTTTGTTTGTTAGGTAGAATTATTTATCTGTGTGGGGAGTCGGATTGGGTGGGGATCTGTGGTTGGTTCCTGGTATGGATTTTGAGGGCTTTGGCCTTGGCATGTTGTATAAAGGAAATGGGATATTTGGAGGTTTCGGAAGGTGTTCACTATGTGGGTGAATTCATCATTCAAATGTTTGGGTTTGCAGATGCGGAGGGCTCTTGGGTAAAAACCTATTATAATGCCTCTTTTGGTGTGGATGTCATGGTGTGAGTAGTGATTATATGATCATTTTCGGGAGTGAGTTTATGGTGGACTTTGAATTCTAATGTATTATTGTTTTTCATAAGTAAGATGTATAAAAAAGGTAGGGAGTTATTAGATTCTAGTTCATGTGTGAATTGTATGGTCGGTTCAAATTTTTTCACTCTGTGATTTCAGTGATATATATATATATATATATATATATATATATATATAAAGATAATGAGCCAGACGAACCTACTATTAGTTTCGCATAAAGCTCTTCAGGGCTAAAGTCCGACTACAGAGACAAGGAGCAAGACGGGTAAATAGTACTAACCACAGTAGTCATTTAAATTAGCTGAACCAGACGGACCAATAAAAACACAGAACACTATAAGTCTATTGTTTAATAAATATTTAATTTATATATTAAAATAGCGGTTATATGAATATATATATATATATATATATATATATATATATATATATATATCTTATATACATATATATACATATAAATTGTTTTTTCTTTTGGCCAAATACTGTACCAATAGATTATGTTTTGTTGGTACGACTTGGTCTTTTCTTTTTGTCAAAAATTTGTTTCTCCCCGGTTGATGTTTGGTAGTATATTTTTACAATCAAACTATTTGCTGGGTTTTTTCTCACCGCAAGGATTTACCAACACGCTTGGTATATATATATATATATATATATATATATATATATATATATATAAGATTTATCCAAAACTTGGTAGTAAGGGATGATTCTATATGTGATTTCTAAGATACACTGTATTAATATTGTATGATCTAGTATGTATAAATACAGCGAATCTTTAAATCACTAAAGAGAGCTCAATGTATAATAAACTTTTTAGATTATATACAGAGCAATATTTATCATAGAAAGGAAGGAAGAACTCAACACTGTAATTCCATAATAAATTTATTTCGACCAAAATTGGGGCCTATTGTTGAAATTTTTTTTGTTTGTTTTTGTTTGAATTTATTTTTTAAATTCTACTTTTTGTTTTTTGAGAAGTGCAATTCAAAAGTAAATTGATCCCCATCTGATGAGACTGAATTTTGGGGAGCTATATTAAATCAACTTAGATTTATATTGGCCCCAATTTTAGTCGAAATAAATTTATTATGGAATTACGGTGTTGAGTTCTTCCTTCCTTTCTATGATATATATATATATATATATATATATATATATATATATATATATATATATATATATCTTATTATAATGGAGATTGTCGGTTTGTCTGTCTGTAACCGAAACTATATCACTACTCAAGTCACAATTCCTTTTGTTATTTACACCACATTCTTCATGATTTTATTTAAATCTCAATTATTGAATAAAATTGTTTTACATCATTAAGACTGTTGACCCTATCTACATACTAATAACATGCAATTGTATTTATATATACAACAAAATAACGGATTACAGTGTGAATAGAAAGGCTAATTTGCATATTAATCTTAAAAATTTAATTTTAATAAATATATGCTTAGTATTATTGATTTCTAATTGTTTGGTTTTATCTTATTGAATATGAGCAAAAATCTCGGGGATAAATCTTAAAAGAAATCCATTAACAAGAATATATAACTAATTTCATTCTTTACTTCCTATTTTAACTAAATAGTTAAATTAGAAAAATTTACCAATGAAAGACGGGAGTAATGGAAAATTGTGGAAGAGTTAGTTTCAAAGTTGTTCTATTTTTCGATCATACACCCTCTGTTTCAAATCTTTTTATCTGCATTCTGATTCAGTTTCATTAGCCTTTCTAAATTAACATGATATTTTATTATATTAAAACTTAGATACTTGCAACTGGAGGGTGCATATATTTGCTAGTATATATAATGATTTGGAAGTATTATATATTCATTTACTGGGAATACGAGATATTGAGCTAGAAAATATATTGTAGATTGATATTTCTCTATGGAAGAGTTGATTGATTGATTTTTTTTGACAGCCTATCGTGATAAGCAGTGAGGCTATTATTACATTTTCAGGCAAAATTCCCGGAAAGGTCATTGAACAGCGAACATTATTATCACCTGAATTGTCATCGTTGGATCATGAACAAGACGGCTGAAGCCGTAATCTCTTTTAGTGGCTGTCATGTTTAATCTATAGAGGGAGAGATTAGATAGAGTTTTTTTATATTAAATCTCTTTTGAAGAAAGATTTAGAAGGATATATATTACCCACCCGTGATTCGTTGGTTGATGGGATGGTTGGGTTTTATGGCATGTCAACCCATGTTGAGTTATTTTATACCCTTTGTTTTTTTTTCATTGATTTATTCACTCCCTGCGTTTAGTTTGTGAGGCCGTGAGAGAAGAAAGAAATGGTTGGCTGTTTGGTTGGATTTTATGGCATGTCAACCCTTGTTGAGTTATTTTATAGCGAAGAAGTTTTGTTTTATTCATTCTTGTTCGGTATTCAATTTTTTTTCAAATTCAATTCTTTTTATAAAATACATTTTTATAAACTTATTTTATGATCTTTTAAACCCATAGATGGGACGCTAACAGGTACTACCACTCCGGGTTAGGATAAACCTGGGATTAATAGAAATGAAGGGGACTTCATAATTCCTAAAGCTTCAAAATAGGAATTTCACCAGTAGATGCAATTTAACACCATACCAAGACACCATTGCTTAGGTGTTTACGGCATGTCAACCAATTGGGTTATTTTATGCCGAATACATTTTTGATTTATTTCATTCTTGATGGATACTCAGTTTTGTTTTTTTAACTCCTATTTTTTAACATTTTTTAAAACTCTTTTTTTTCATGGAAGAACCGTTTTAAACCATCACAAGTATTTCTTCTACTTCTCAAATTATAGATACAGCGAATATATAGTGTGTCAAGGTTGTGACATCGCAAACCGAAACCCTCACTAAAATATTTAAACGTTTTTATAAAACTGAGTTCATGTCTTTCAAAAACAAAGTGACATCTCAACCATCGATGGCAAACTCCTAAACTCGGTAGAACGATTTAGATACTTAGGCAGTAAGATCTCCTCCACAGAAAACGACGTTAATGCACGTATAGGAAAGACATGGTCCACAATAGATAAACTATCGGTCATATGGAAATCCAATCTCAAAGACAAATTAAAGAGACAGTTCTTTCAGGCTGTTGTCGTGTCAGTGCTGCTGTATGGCTACACCACCTGGACCCTAACGAAGCGACTAGAGAATAAACTAGATGGGAGCTGCACAAGAATGCTGCGGGTGATCCTGAACAAGTCGTGAAAACAACACCCCACGAGAAAGTAGCTATACGGCCACCTGCCACATATGACCCAAACCATCCGAGTAAGACGGACAAGACACGCGGGACACTGCTGGAGAAGCAAGGACAAACTCATAAGCGACGTCCACCCGTGGAAGCCAGCACTTGGGCACGCCAGTGTGGGTCGACCAGCAAAGACGTACATTGATCAGCTCTGTGCGGGTGCAGGATGATGCACAGATGACCTCGATAATGATGAGCGATAGGGACGGATGATGAGAGATTGTCATGGATATCCGTGCTAACAGCACGACCTGATGATGATGATGATATCTCTGAAGTCAGAAACTTTTTGTTGGTTGCTTGCTTGGTTGAATTTTATGATGTCACTTCTTGCGTGGACATTTGTTGGCATCTCAACCCTTGTTGGGTTATTTTATGCCGTAGATGTTTTGTTTTATTCATTTTTTATGGTTATTGAACTTTTTTTTTCAAACTTTTTTTTCATACTCAATTTTTTAAACTTAATTTTTTAAACATATTTTAAAGTGTTTTTTTTTTCTATTTAACCCATAAATTTGACCCTAACATGTACTACCACTTCGAATCAGATTGGACCTGGGAGTAATGCTGACGAAAGGGTACTCCACATTCCCCTGAGTTCTAGAATTGGAACTTCACCATCATATAGAATTTAACGTCATACCCAGTACATTAAGACCCTCAGCTACCGCCTTCGCTACATAAATAAAACGGTTGAGGCTAGCCATTAGAACAATAGAGTTGGGACAATCATATAAATGCTAGGGCTTGACGTGACCAGATGATTGGACAGTGAACATTCTTATCGTTGGATCAATGAAGTCATAATCAATTTTAGTGGCTGCCCTGTTTAATTTATAGAAGGAAGGATTTGATGGAGATTCATTTTATTAAATCTTTTTCGGAGAAGGGCTTAGAATGAAACATATTGGCCAACCATGTACAGTGTGATTCTAAAGTAACTTCCTATTTTAAAAAATCTTATGATTTATGAATTGTATTTGTATTTATCCCAAAATTCATTTACGAAACTCAGTCAAATTTACTTAAAAATTCGTGACAGTTGTTTTGAATTAAAATAAAACGAAAATACTGAAAAAAGATATTTTAAGGGGGGGGGTATAGATTATTTACTTGTCGATAAAAAAAACCTAGGTGGTGGCTTACTTTTAACGCCTTCAAACCAGTACAAAAGTTATTTGTCGCTGTGACTTAATTGCAAATTACGACTAACTAAATAAAATGGATTTTGTTCTCAAACATGACTTAATCCTAAATCTAAGAAATATTTTGAGATGTGTTTTGTGTCATTGAACTGAATAGGAAAAAAGCCTTTAGAAGACAAATGTTGATTCGCTGAGATTTAGTATAATACCCATAGATTGGACACACTCAAATAAATACATTTTCATTCTGCACACATGACATGTCGGTGAAGAGAAGAATGACCGTGACCCCTGCAGATGTATAAGACCCCCCCCCCCAAAAAAAAAAGGGTGTCCTCAGTATAGCACTACTTTCCATTCGGAAGTTTTGGAGAGTGTAGAGTTCTGAAAAAATTAACGTTCCATTCAGTGTTCATTTCTATATTGGTAAATACAGCTTCAAACTCGGCACTTTTATAACACACCTTGTATTCTAAAAAAGATTAACTTTCGATTCATTGTTCATTTCTATCTCGGTAAATACAGCTTCAAACTCGGCACTTTTATGACAAACCTTGTATTCTGAAAAAGAATAACGTTCGATTCATTGTTCATTTCTATCTCGGTAAATACAGCTTTAAAATCGATACTTTTATGACACAACTTGCATATATATATATATATATGTGTGTGTGTGTGTGTGTGTGTGTGAACAAGGTGTGTCAAAAAAGTATCGAGATGTTTTGTATTTTTTGACATATCTTGTATTCTGAAAAAAAAATTAACGTTCCATTCATTGTTCATTTCTATCTTGGTAAATACGGCTTTAAAATCGGCACTTTTAGGACACACCGTGTATTCTAAAAAAGATTGGACACACGTTTGAATAATCACATAGGCGAGCAACTGTCAGGAACAAAATGTCATTGAATCTAAGCTCCATGCTACTCTAACTTATACAAACATGTTTATCATAGATGTGCTAGAAGGCAGTAGCTGAGGGTGGTATTGAACCAGGAACCTTGTGGTTCCTAGCTGGACTTTCTACTGACTGAGTTAAACCGGCAATGTCATTTATAGATCAGGGCAATTCCATCGGTCTGGGCTCCATTTGTCATCCATTAAATTCCATTTTGGGGTACACTATTTACCGTTAAGTCTCAGCCAGCATCCTAATTTAGAATTCCAAGAATCTTTTTCTTGTCTTTCTCTGCGAAGAACTTATTTAGCTGCTTTTTGTAAACCAGAATAGATGCTAATCCAATGGTGCAATATTCGCCGAACTCAGCGGATATGTGAAAACTCCCCTGTCATGCAGTAAAACCATTTTTTCCTACTCACCAAAAAACATTCCATTCTACGGTTGGTGTGATGTAAGGCTGCATCTATTTTTAAGAATGAATTCCTACCGCGCTCGTTCAGATTGCGCAACTGAACTAGACAAAGTAGAAGAAGTAGACGCATAATTAAGTCTATGTACATTGTATCAGCTAGTTTGGATGACCACCCTTTCAATTCAGTTCATCATCTAGAACAAATTCATAATTTTTCGAATACTCTGTTTTTCAATTTTCTAGATAGATAGATAGATAAAGATATGAAAAACCGTTAAATAGTATTCACTTACTAAATTTAACTTACATTGGTATAATACATGAATTATAGAGCATTAATATATAGAGAGAGTGAGACAGACAGACATACAGACATACAGAGAGAGAGAGAGAGAGAGAGAGAGAGAGAGAGAGAGAGAGAGAGAGAGAAATTAATAGGTAGATAGATGATGATTGTATGAAAAATGGTTAAACAGTAGTCATTTACTAAATTCAGCTTACATTGACACAATACAAATATATAAGAAAATATGGAGTACTATGATAGATAGATAGTTAGATAGATAGATTGAACAGTATTCATTTGCTAAACTTGGCTTGTTTTGTGTTGTAACCTAAAAAAAGCTTACTAAATGAGATTTAACCAACCGGAAGTTGGAAATGAAATGGAATCTTAATGACATTAACAAAATACAATGCTCGCCAGTAGCGTGAAGAAGGTCAACCACTACTGGTTATATAAGACTACTCAGTCAATGTTTGGGATTAGGCGTTTACTTAAATGGCGCGTGTTGCTAATTTCTTTTCTCAATCCCAAACGTGACTTTCTTTCTTGTGGCTGATAAGGAATTAGAGATTAGAAAAGAGACACCTTCGAAATGAAATTGTAATATATTTTCTGGTCTGTCATTTTGCACCTGGAGCCCGGACTGCGCACAGGAGGTGCGTGGGTGTCTAACATTGGCCAGGAAACGAAAACAGGATATGGCATTGAACTGAACTTTGCCACCTAACAATAGAGGTATATATTTGACACTGTGTAGGCACATAAAATCTGTAGGCGTAGCTCATAACCAATGAAAAACATTCTGCGTGGGCCAGATCTGTCTAAAGAAAAACTGCGTAGGTGTCACGATCAAAGAGGCGTGACACTGTGAGTTCAACAATAATAAAACGCCCGGGGGAATATGGGTAGGGAGACTGATATCAGGTTTGAGATCATTTGCAGAGAACTCCCGAAGGCTCCGCTGTATGTGCAACCGCGGCTGACGACTCTCAGTCTACAGACAACCGAGGAAATAAAGATACAATTTTATATGTTTATAAGTACAAGTGTTTAATATTCCTTGTCGGTTCCAGTATATAACAAAATAACCCAACAAGGCTTTAACAGGCCATAAAATCCAGCCAACCAACCAACCAACCAACCAACCAACCAACAAACCAACAATATTTTAATCAAAATAGTCGTGGGTATTATAATTCAGGAAGTTCTAAAACTTTCTGTAAGGTTTCAGAAATTAACTTATAGCCTAAATGTGTGTATGTGTGCAGAGAGATATGTATAATAATCTGTGCTGGGGCACCGTCTCACTGTAAGTATGTTATGTATGTATGCAATGTATGTATGTTATAGAGAACGATGCTCCGGCACAGTATTACAGTCGTCGAAACCGCCCGTTCCAACCTCCCGTTCTTATGTTGTCTGTTGATTTACAGGAAGGCTGAAAAAGAGCTGGTTTCGTTCCTTTTACCAACTCGGCTGAAATAAGATTAAATAACCAAAAGCTGTCAACGGACCAACAAAACAATTGAACACAACGCCTTTTTTATGCTTATGTACAACTTATATACATTTATTTTACAAAGGAGCGAGGTGATTTCTTGTCAGTCGATTGGCGATCTACAGCTAGTTTTTGGCTAAGTTATCAATTCTGTACCGAGTGGCAAGGCATCAGAATGTATCGGTAAAGTTTTATCAAGGGCCCAGAGCCATGGCAAGCTCTCTTCTCCGGTCTTCGTTCTGTCCCAGTCTCTCCCGCTCTCTCGCTCTGACTCTTTCTGAGGTCTGTTATTTATGGGATCCAGACCTCCCCACCCCTAACATATGTCTCTGATTGGCCAACCACTCGATACTATTGTCTACGTGTCTAAATGGTCTTGTGCCAGCCTAGCTCGTATCTTTCCATTTGGGTTTTTTCCAACTTCCACGAGTCAAGGCCAAACATTGTTTTATTTATCTAAGTTTTTGAAATTGTTGGCGAACTTTTCAAAAACTGGAATCTTATTTATTAAATTTATCATTTCATTTTGTGAAATTTAAAATTCCGATGATATATATCAAATTCCATAATTTAAGGAATCTCTTTGTCTAGGTGAAAATTCTTTGCTTAGATGAATTTATATTTTTAATATAAACAATTATTATTATTATTATTGTTTTTCTTATTTTTACTTTTAATTTTAACAAACTACCATAATTAATAATTAGGGTAGTTTTAATTAATTAGTACTTAATTAATAGGTTGCCAATCAACCCATAACACAAAATAGTGTTACATATGTATATGTATATGGAATTACGATGAGGAAATTAATCCGAGAATATGAATATCACGTCATTTGTTTTTCGTAAACAAACGCGCATATGAAAATTAACGGTTAACAGCATCAGATTCACATAACCACTATACACTTAACATCTTTCATTTTGTTCCTCACCTAACAGTGTCCTGAAGATGGTATAAAATACCGAAATACTTAAGTATTGACACTAAAAATTGTTTCCTGATCGTAACATCCTGTGTTTGTTATATTTTTAAAGTATATGTATATATAGATGTGTGTATGTGTATATATTCAAGTTTCTGGTTGGCTATCATAAAATAAAACAATAGTAACTAATCCGGGTTTATTGCTTACTGTGTTATAGCTTATGGGAAGTAAGTAGCACAACAACAAAGTGATCAAATTTTATTAGTCGTGTCAATTCTTATTAGACTTAATCACAATTGTCTCTTTGTTTTCGTCTCACTAGCTGAAGTGATTAATTCAGTTTCCCTTTCTAATTGTCATTTGGTCTGTTGAATAAACATATTCGTCCAAAAAATATTTTCATCAATTTGCTTGTGAGATATAGCATCCACTTGACACTTGGACACAACCCCCCTCCAAAAAAAAAAAAAAAAAAAAAAAAAGAAAGAACCTCAAAAAACCTTTTACCATCTAACAATTGTCTGAAAGTCTGCTCTAAATTGATTTCATTATACAAGTTAATCTGACTTGTATTCGTATTATCGCTGTGTTTTTTTTATCTCTACATTTAAGTATATTGCCCTTCTGGCTACCAAATTCACTGTTTCGACCATTAGGTTTAGTGTCTTTGTTTTACGGCATATCAACCCCTTTCGGGTCATTTAATACTGTTTTTTTTAAATCTCTATATTGATGCCTACTGCAATTCTATAATCACAATCCCATTTTTTAAAGACACTAAACTTTGGTTTCCTACCAGTGGTGTGGCTCCAGTTTTGGAGCTCTGGAGATTTTGAAGTTACCTCTTTATTGACTTTAATTCCAGCTTCACTCTGACCTTATCTTATAACGGGGACGGTCTAGGTATTATTATTATTATTATTATTATTATTATTATTATTATTATCAATAATAATAATAATAATAATAATAATAATGAAGATTCGGTTTCAATTGTCTGCAACCGAAACTACGTCACTACTTGTGACGCGTTACCCAAAAGTAAGGGTCTAAGTTGTGTGTTGCATATTATAGACTGCTCATCCACCAGGATTCCATCCTTAGGCATTACGGGTAACCACCCACGTTCAACAGGTGGCCCCATTGGGGAGTTATTTTCCCTCTGCAGAGGTGTAGTTGGTTTATTCTAAAGAAGAAAAAGGACATAGTATACAGAAAAAAAATAATCAGAAAGAAAGAGAGAAGGAAAGAAAAAGAAAAGGAAGAAAAGAGAGTACATTTTCATACTGAGGTATATCCACAGGTTCTGCTAGTTAATAATAATGGAACAGGTTGATTAGGCTAATCTCTCACTTCAACTGCAAGGTCCGGCAATAAACTTTTTCGTCCCGCAACAATATTATAGCAGTTCTCATACAACTGATTCGTCGCTTCAAAGCATTTTGCTCCTTCTTGTTTATGCTTGGTTTTATGTACAGCGATCTGAGAAAAAAAATGCATACGTCCAGATTGCCTCTTACCAAGTCTCTTTGCTTCGAGATCGCGCGTATTTAAATTTTAGAGCCAAGGCAGTCATATTTTTCGTTTCAGCTCCTTCAGCAAGTCAGAGGGTTTGTATCATAATTAAAATAATAAAAAAATAAATTGAACGAGAAAAAATTGGACACATGGCCTAGTGGATAAGGTAGTTAGGTTAAGACAGTTCTAAGTGACAGTTATCTCTGGATCCCGAGTTCAATCCTGAGTAGAGGCAGTTAGAAAATAATTAACACAACTCCTACCCCAGCTATGGTTAGCGGAATGAGAAGAGGATACTCCCGTGGACTAAATAAAGGGTTAGGTTTAAAGCTCCCTGATGGCTCCCGATTACGACAAGAAAGTTCCCAATTTCAAAAAGAAGGTTCCCGAGTCCGAGAAGGTTCCCGAGTCCGACAAGAAATACCTGAAGAAGGCCGGAGGACATATCGACCGAAACGTTGTACAAATAACAATGAAGATGGGGACAATAGTCTAAATAATACAGATAATAGAAAAAACATTAGAAATTGTTGTGATGTTAATTCAACAGTAAAAAAAGAAGTCAAGTCGAGGTAGGGTAAAATGAGACAAGTGTATTTACAATAAGGTACAAGAACGGCTAGCTTGCCGCTAAACGGTAACAGTACAAACTTTTCACTCGGTGTCTCACTATTTATAATGAGAACCGGTGTATATTCTCCACTGTAGGAACGGCCGGTACAACAGAAATGGGAATCATTTTTTAATTAAAATATGTTTATATCAATTTCATAGTTTATTTAAATTGTCATTATAACAATGGAAAGGTTTCAAATGTTGAATTAATGTTAATATAGAATATCAAAAAAAGATAATTAAAAACATATAATGTTAAATATCTGGCAGCCATACTTCGTTCCAGATGTAATAAGTAAGTAAGCAAGCCAGTAAGAATCCAGAGTTAACGTATTCCTTGTAAGTCCTTCGTCCGAGATAATCCAAGTATCAATGACATAAGCTCAGAATATGGTCTCTATTAATACAGCATAAGCAGCAGCAGCAGTGCCAGTGATTGGACAATAGAAATGCCTTCTCAGGTCACGTGTTTATAGGCGAGTCTATAAGTAGAAGTGACCATTTGCCTGATGCCTTATATCACAAAATCCAACATATAAAATACAGGGTTCTTCTTTATTCTATGTATTGACGATTTTGTTAAAAAAATGTAATCATTAGAAATGGAAATTCAGTTCTGTCCCCCTCAAATAAAATGTTGCATGCATCTATTAATTATTCATTAAATAAGTATTTTGAATATTTTACACATAAAGTTTACACGAAATCCTAGGTATTAATTTATTTTCCTTTTTTTTTTGTTTACCTCTGGTTATTTAAAAAAAAAAAAGGACGAGAGTAAAAATTAATTTAAAAAATTGATTGTAAATTTCGCCAATACTTTAGTTGTAAAGGGAAGTAACCGGATAATCCCTCACGTATGCAAATGAGTGCGTATAAAAGAACAACAAGAAGATTAGCTCAGTGTGATGTGAGGTGATCTCCACCCACGAAGGTTGTTTTCATATTCTTGGATGTAAATCCACGTGCTACAACTCTTCAGAAGATAAGTAATCTTTACCAATCCTCTTTTACGCTCAGAGACTTTTTACCTTGCAGGCCGAGAGCCATTTTTGTTATTTGTATTCATTGTAATAATAAACTATTATTACAACCACTCACAATCTTCTCGTTAATGTATTTCTAATACATAACAACTTTTTTTCTCGATTTAAACTAATAATACAGTGTTCTTTATTCTATGTATTAACGATTTTGGGTAATGTGACGTAAGCAGTGACGTAGTTTTGGATCACGACCGCTTTGCCCTACGAGCCAAATCTCCCCTTTCACTACAAATGTTTAGGTGTATTCAATGAGAAATCTGGAAGTTAATGTTCCTTAACCTTTTGCTCACAGTGTTAAAGCGAATTGATTTTCTGTGTGTCCCGTTCCCCATTTTCTCGTCTCTACGTTCCGTGTCGGCATTGCGTGGCCTCGTTCCCATAAAGGTGACGCTTCTCGTGTCCCAATCACACTCTCCTAGATTTGTTATTCACGTATCTCCACTGCGATATCAGTCAATCAATGTTATGTGCCGGTTAACTTATCTGTCCTCGTCTACCGTGTCTTCGTGACACGGGCTCTCGCATCTTGGCCGGCTTCTCAGCTGCTAAGGCTTAAGCGGCAAGAAGTTCATAGCTTCAGTCTTAGATTCTACCGATTTCTCACGAATGTAGATACAAAGATAAATGTTTGGATTTTATGCGCATCGAAAGAGTTGGGGATTAAATGAAAATGAATCTCTGTATTAGACAAAATCAACTCATATCAAGAAGAGACAGGGTTAATCTACGAGGGCATGTCAAAAAGTAATGCCATTTTGTTTAGGACAGGTATAATTACCAAAACAGGAACATGTATCATACATCAAAATGAAGCTGGTCCTCTGTGGATCACATCCCTACTTCTCCACATAAGTGAGTAAAAAAGTAATGCTATTTTGTTTAGGACAGGTATAATTACCAACACAGGAACATGTATCATACATCAAAATGAAGCTGGTCCTCTATGGATCACATCCCTACTTCTCCACATAAGTGAGTTAAAAAGTAATGCTATTTTGTTTAGGACAGGTATAATTACCAAAACAGGAACATGTATCATACATCAAAATGAAGCTGGTCCTCTGTGGATCACATCCCTACTTCTCCGCATAGTTGAGTAAAAAAGTAATGCCATTTTGTTTAGGACAGGTATAATTACCAAAACAGGAACATGTATCATACATCAAAATGAAGCTGGTCCTCTGTGGACTACATCCCTACTTCTCCACATAGGTGAGTTAAAAAGTAATGCCATTTTGTTTAAGACGGGTATAATTACCTACCCAGGAACATGTATCATACTTCAAAATGAAGCTGGCCCTTTCAAACCCTCTTTCACGCGGTCGAAGAGAGGATACACTGAAGTCAAACATTATTCCAGTGACGAGGAAGTGAAATCTGTAGTGAAGAAGTAGCTAAAAGAACAGTCAACAGAATTATACGGGGCAGTGTTAATTTACCTGAACCCATTTACACGAATCTGAATATTGACCTTATCTTGGTTATTATCATCACAACGTTTCGGTCGCTGTATTCTTCGGCTTTCTTTCTGCGTCTTTTAAGGGTTTATCAATAGGTTAAATAGAAGAAAAAAACAGAGATTTTTAGATTCTAAGATGAAAAATTTATTGTTGATTTTTAAATATATCTTATGGGTGCTAGAAGGTGGTGGCTGCGGGTCTACATGTCCTGGGAATGACGTTAAAATCTATCTGATGGTGAGGTTCCAGTTTTGGAGGTTTGGGGAATGTGGAGCACCCATTCATCACCGTTGATCCCTGGTCCACTCTGACCCGGAGTGGCAGTACCTGTTAGGGTCCCATCTATGGGTTGAATAGAAAAACATGAGTTTATAAACAAAATTGTATTATCCATTAAAAATGAAATTATTTCAAAATTTTGTTAGCATTAAATATTTTTTTTTACCTATGGAAGTATTCGGCATGAAATAACCCAAGGGGTTGACATGCCGTAAAATCCAATCACCCAACCAACTAAATATATTTTTTCTTCCACCTCTCCCCTATTGTAAAATGTAATTATTTGACCACGTTTTCATCTCTTGAAGCCAACAACAGTTGGAAATCCCCACTATCTACAAAAAAAGGTGAGTTTAAAAAAATAGTATACCCCGCAAGAATTAACAAAGAAAAACGTCTTCGGCATAAAATAACGCAAGGATTGACAAGCTGTAAAATCCAACCAACCAACCAACCAACCAGCCGTTATGATCCGCAATTTTTAAGGGCTATGGTATTGGGGTGGGCGAAATTTTACCTCTCTGAAGAGGATACAATGAATATATTCTAAATACCCAACAAGAATGATTAAAACCAAAACATCTTGGGCATGAAATAAGGCAAGGGATGACATGCTGTAAAATCCTACTAACCAACCAACCAATCGACTCTCATGATCCACAGTTTTTTTTTACGCTTTCTGGCATTAGGGTGGCGGTGGTTAGAGACAGGGTACTCTAAATACCCATTAAGAATGAATAAATAAAAAATGTCTTCGGCATAAAATAACTCAAGATTTGACAACCAACCCTTATGATCCGCAATTTCTTAAGGGCTATGCTATTGGGGTGGGTCCAATAGCATAGCCCTTAAAAAATTAACAGCTGATTTTACCTGTCTTCAGAGGATACAATGAGTATATTCTGAATACCCCACAACAATGAATAAAACCAAAACATCTTCGGCATAAAATAACTCAAGATTTGACATGCCGTAAAATCCAACCAACCAACCACCCAACAATTATGATCCACAGTTTTTTAAGCCATGTGACATTTGGGTAGGGGAGTTCTTACCTCTCTGCAGAGGATACAGACAACGTATACTTAAACCCAGGCCGACAAAGGCGGACGATTTCCTTTGAAGGACACATTACTTTCAAAGCAAAACCGTAAAAGTCTGGTGCAGTTTTATTCCTGTCTGTCTGCTAATCAGCATTTCTTTAAATTCTCAATCCAATCCAACAAAAAATAGATTTTTACCTTAAATTAAATTCCTCCGGATCAATAACCAGGAGTGTTCGAAAATATCCTAATTAATTCGTTTCAAGTATTTTTACCTGTTCTTTCTGTTGAAATCACTGGTCAGTTCTATTCTACTAGAAAACTTTTTTTTTGTTCTATCATGGCTGATAAAAAAACATTGGCGGTAAATTGGTAGAATCAAAGAATCCGACAATAAAATCTAAAAAAAACTAAAAGAAAAAAAAACATAAAAAAAACAAGCAATCCTTTTGCAAAATTGAACCTATTGATTACCGATGAAATTAGAGTCTGCTATCTGGTTGAAAATTACAAGTTAGACCCGAACAATAGTTGTTTACAGTTTCTCAATAAAAATATATGGTAGCCCATAAGTATGAAATGTATGTATTTGGTTTGGTTTGTTTTGTTTTACGGCATATCAACCTCAGTGGGTCATTTAATGCCGATAAAGTTTTGAAATAAATCAATTCTTAATGGATAATACAATTTTTTTATAAATACATTTTTCTATTTAACCCATAGATGGAACCCTAACAGGTACTACCACTCCGGGTCAGAGTGGACCAGGGAGCAATGGTGATGAAGGGGTGCTCCAAATTCCCCAAACATCCAGAACTGGAACCTCACCATCAGATAGAGTTTAGCGTCATTCCCAGGACATGTAGACCCGCAGTCACCGCCTTCTAGCACCCATATGATAAAAAGGGGTTGGGGCTTGCTATAAGGGCAATAGGGTTGGGAAAATCATATAGGTGCTAGGGCTTGACATGACCAGCCGATTGATCGGAGGGGGCCTCTCCGACCGCCCGTCTAGCCCAAGATAGGGCCAAAGTGGAGTATTGCATGTCATGAAGCGAAGGAGTTTATCCCCTTTTCATTAGCGCTAGACCAAAGAGATTGTTTTTGTGTCTGAGATAGAGCGCCACACCTATCATCAGCTTCTTACTTTACCGCACAGATCCCCGTGCTACTCATACGCTGTGTTGGCGAGGGCCAGTATCGAACCTGGAACCTTGTGGTTCCTAGTCAGATGCTCTACCGACTATTAATACAAGTGTCCCTTAATTGTACGACCGTTATAATATTGCAACACCCTATGTTGAAAAATGAGACCGTCCAATTGTCCAAGATGAGATGCAAAAATGTAAATCCTGATTATCTGGTTTCGCTTATCCAGCGAGTTCTATTTCTTCTGAGTGTCCTTACCGTAGCTAAATAATGGGCCATTCCGTTTTTATTTATAAAGAAAGAAAGGGAAGAAAAAGACATGCTACACAGAAAAATATAATTTAAGAGAGAGAGAGAGAGAGAGAGAGAGAGAGAGAGAGAGAGAGAGAGATTTGGAGAAATATAGAGAGAGGGGGTGGGAAATTTCGAGTTAGACCGTCGCGATGGTTGTTTTCATTTTCTCCCCAAAAAATATATGGTAGCTTAAATGTATCAAATATAATGAACCTGTAGTTTAAATATATATATCTACCAACCCCTCCGCACGAGCAGGATGCGACACAAGGTCAATTTCTTAAGCGGAGTTTAACAGGTTTGAATACAGAGTTTTCCTTCTCCTGAACTGGTTACCTAGCCATGGTTAAAGAGCCCAGTCTTCCCTGCTATTTACCAAAGCTGGAAGGAGAATTGGATTCATACCTTTCTCAAGGGTATTAGCGCTATGTGAAATGCAAACAGCTTCGTCTAGGAATTGAACTTGGGTCCACGAATCTATTTCCTACGACTCTAAATATTAGACTACGCGCCTCCTGTAGTTTAAATATAGGTCTTAGTGTCCTGGATATGACGTTGAACTGCATCTAATGGTGAAGTTGCAATTAGGAGATTTGGAGAATATGGAGTACATCAGTGTGTGTGAGAGAGTATGTGTGTGTGTGAGTATTATAGTCTCACAAACGTACGCACAAAGAATATATATATATATATATATATATATATATATATATATATATATATATATATATATCTTATTATAATGGAGATTGTGTGTTTGTCTGTCTGTAACTGAAACTATATCACTACTCATGTCACAATTCCCTTAGTTATTTACGTCGAATTCTCCATGATTTTATTTGTATTTAAACCTCAATTACTGATAAAATTGTTTTACATCATTAAGACTGTTGACCATATCTACATACGCAGAACATGCAATTGTATTTATATATACAACAAAATAGCAGATTATAGTGTGAATTGGAAGGCTGATTTGCATATTGATATTAAAAATTTGATTTTAATAAATATATGCTTAGTATTATTGATTTCTAATTGTTAGGTTTTATCTTTTTGAATATGAGCAAAAATCTCGGGGATAAATCTTAAAAGAAATCCATTAACAAGAAGAAATAACTAATATTATTCTTTACTTCCTATTTTAACTAAATAGTTAAATTAGGAAAATTTACCGATGAAAGAGGGGAGTAATGGAGAATGATGGAAGAGTTACTTTCAAAGTTGTTCTATTTTTCAATCTGTTCAAAATTGTTTATCTGCATTCTTATTCAGTTTCATTAGCCTTTCTAATTTAATATAATATTTTATTATATTAAAAATTAAATACTTGCACCTGGAGGGTGCATATATTTGCAAGTATATATAAAGAAATTTGAAAAAACAAGTGTTCCGAAAATAGGATTAATTTATTTATCGATGTTTAAACATTTCGGTCTCTTTAAACCTTAATCAGGATGTATCTTGGGGTGAAGAAATTGTTGAATGTTTTATAAATGACAGGAGATGAACATTTTTATAAAATCTTTTTTGTTGTGTAACTGTATTTATTCAGCGTTATAATTTTTGAAAGACAAGTCGCGATCTACGCACGCGAAGATGTCATGACGCGTGACACAACTCGGAGAAATGCATTCAACAAAAGACAAGAAAAATTATTATTGGACTAATTTTAAGAGAACAAAGGGAACAAAGTGGGAATGATAAGTAAATAATTAAATGAAGCCTGGTATTTTGTAGTTATTTAAGACTATTTTAGCTAGAAAATATAACGCTGAACAAATACAGTTACACAACAAAAGTGATTTCATAAAGATTTTCATATCCTGTCTACTATAAAACATCCATCATTTTCTTCACCCCTTAATACATCCTGATGAAGGTTTAAAGAAACCGAAATGTTTAAACTTCGATAAATAAATTCATCTTATTTTTGGAGCACTTGTTTTTTCAAATTTCTTAAAATTGTCGGATTTAATTTCCATATTTACTCCCATATATATATATATATATATATATATATATATATATATATATATATATATTGCAACGGGCAGAATTCTGTATTTGTACATTTTTTTAATGGAGAAAACGTATATAATTTTTTCCAAGTTTGTTGACAGTGAGTGTCTTTTAACGGTTCTTACACAATTTTAGGAATCTATTTTTATACATTTATTTACTTTTAAAGTGGGATCGGATCTTTTCCTTTTTGTTGGTTGTATTTTACGGTATGCTAACCCTTGGGTATTTTATGCCGAAAACATTTTTTTTTATTCATTTTTGATGGGTATTCAACATTTTTATTTTAAACTCAATTTTTTAAACATATTTTTGATATTTAAACAATACATGGGATCCTAACATGTACTACCGCTCTAGGTCAGAGTAGACCTGAGAGTAATGGCAATGAAGGAGTACCTCACACTCCTCAGAGTTCCAGAATTTGAACTAACGACGATATGCAGTTTACCGTCATAGCCGGGACCTAAGACCCATAGCCACCGCCTTCTAGTTGTTGGCATCCTTCCTTCTACTAAAGACAATGGCGTAGTGTCCATTTTTAAAATCTGCAACTGCGTGCGTGGCTGAACGGACCAATTTTTGAATGGCAATCTCTGGTGCAGTGACTGCAACAAACAGTGATGTTGCATTAGTTGTGCTGTTTCGTCTTTCTTTTAAAGAGCTTCGTGACCAACCATTGAACGGAGGGGGCTCCCCGACGACCCGTTTAGTCCAAGTAAGGTGCGAAGTGGTGTGTTGCCTATCAGAGACTGCCCAGCCATCAATCATAGACTGCTCAGCGTCCTTAAGCATCAGGGGTAGTATAATGCGATTATTTTACCCCTCTCCAGAGGCACAGTCGGTGTATTGTACTGCCACAGCCGACAGGTCTCTTTTCTGTTGGCACAAATGGCCGGTTTAGCTCAGTCGGTTGAGGGTCTGCCCGGGAGCCCCAAGGTTCCTGGTTTTATACCAAGTCGCAAAACAAAGATTTAGAATTGCTAAAAAATCGCTTCAGTCCTCGATATTCCATCTAGTTTTATGCGATATATGTTTTACATGGTTTAGCTCAGTCGGTAGAGCGTCCGCCTTGGAATCTCAAGGTTCCTGGTTCGATACCGACCCTTGCCAACTCAGCGTATGAGTAGCACAGGGATACGTGCAGTAAAGTAAGGAGCTGGTGGTAGGTGTGGCGCTCCACCTCAGACGCTAAAAAGCAATCTCCTTGGTCTAGCCCTACTGAAAATGGTATAGACTCCCCCGCTCTCTGGGTGTTACTGACTATAGGCCAACCGACGACTTTACTTATTTTTATAATGCGACCAGGTACGATGGGTTAAGCCTCCTCCCAAATATGGGCGACAACAGTCTGAATGTTTGACGAGAATTGTAAAATGAACATGTGCAAGTCATTGTTGAGTTGGCTATCAGATTCATCAGATCGCAATCTAAGATATAAATTGTATGGCATGTGTGAACTCCTACGCTCGTTTAGTACGAACATAGAGTCGCCCACGTAGGCTATATAATCTGTGGTTTTCTCCCACCTTTTTTTTGTAGCTGAATTTCCTCTAGCTCAAAAAACCTTTGTACTTTTACTCCTGTTCTAAGCTTTACTTTATCAAAACTAGTATAAAACACCCACCGGGCGGTATAAGAATTATTTTCCGAAAGATATTGCCTGAGGGGTTGGGAGGTAAAAATTCAATGTCAGATGGTTACTATCATAAGTAAAATCATCAAATTTATTGAAAGTGTATATATATATATATATATATATATGTGTGTGTGTGTGTGTGTGTGTGTGTGAAGAAGAATGAATAAAGAAAAAAAAGTACAGAATGGATAAAAAAAGATGGATTTAATCAATATCACTTACACATGTGTTTCGGTCAGTTTATCTATGTGTACACGATTCAAACAATTATTATTATTAAATAAACAAATGAAATGAAATAATAATAATAGAAAAATGTAAAAATATTCCGTACACAGAGAAAATTCGACCTTCATCAGAGTGAAATTTTATTTTGAAAAAATAATAGTTTGAATCCTGTACACATAGATAAACTGACCGAAACACATGTGTAAGTGATATTGATTAAATTCATCTTTTATTATCCATTCTGTACTTTCTTTTCTTTATTCATTCTTCCTCATATCGTCGGATTCAATTCCAATTCCATTTTCACACACACACACACACACACACACATATATATATATATATATATAATAAAAATGGGAATTGTTAATTACAATATCATAATATTATAATATATAATGGGAACTTTTAAATGGGAATATTTTTTCCATTTAATGTGATAATACAATTTTTTTGAATTTCACAGGATATTCATTTAAATTGTCATTATAACAATGGAAAGGATTGAAATGTTGAATTAATATTAATATAGAATTCGTAAAAAAAGATAATTAAATAGATTTGTAATACAGGGTTGTTTTTTTTTCTAGGTATTGACGATTTTGGATAATGCGACATAAGTAGTGACGTAGTTTCAGTTGCAGACAAATTGAAACCGAATCTTCATTATTATTATTATTATTATTATTATTATTATTATTATCATTATTATTATTACTACTAATAATAATAATGGTATAAGCATAAACCAGAATCTGTTCTTGAGAATAAGATTCTCTGGCACTTTGAGATAAAAAAACGGATCACCTTATCCCAGCAAGAAGACAAGACTTAGTGTTGATTAACAAAAAAGAAAGAACTTGTCAACTGGTGGATTTTGCAGTTCAAGCAAATCACAGGGTGAAGCTGAAGGAAAATGAAAAAAATGGACAAATACCTGGACCTTGCCAGAGAACTGAAAAAGTTATGGAATATGAAAGTGAAAGTGATACCAATTGTGGTTGGTGCACTTGGAACAATCCATAAACGATTTGGAAAAGGGGTTGGAAAATCTGGTAATCAAAGGAAGGATTGAGACCATTCAGAACACTGCACTGCTACCATCTGCCAGAATACTCAGAAGAGTCTTGGAGACCTGAGGAGACTTGCTGTCACTCAGACTCCAGTGAAAGACCATCAGCTAACGCTGATGTGAAAACTCAAGAGGAGTAAATAATAATAATAATAATTCAATTTTCACCATTCAACTAAATGGTATAGGCACAAACCTGAATCTGTCCTCGAGAATGAGACGCACAAAATTATCTAGGAATTTGAGGTACAGACGGATCACCTAATCCCAGCCAGGAGACCAGTTTTTGTTTCGATTGACAAGAAGAGGAATACTTGTTATCTCGTGGACTTTGCCGTCCCGGCCGATAACAGAGTGAAAATGAAAGAAAACGAAAAGATCGATAAATACTTAGACCTTGCCAGAAACCTAGGAAAACTGTGGAACATGAGGGTTAAGGGCGTGCCGATTGTGACTGGGGCCCTTGGAACAATTCCAAAGGGGTTAGAAAGGAGTCTGGATGAATTAAACATCGGAGGAAGAATCGAGACCATCCATGCATTATTGAGATCGGCTGGAATACTCAGAAGAGTCCTGGAGACTTGCTGTCACTCAGCATCCAGTGAACCACCGGCTTCTGCAGGAGTGAAAAACTCAAAAGGAGTGAAATAATAATAATAATAATAATAATAATAATAATAATAATAATAATAATAATAATAATAATAATAATTTGGAATATCTTTTTCTGACGTCTTTATTTTTAATTGCTTTTGTACGCAGATCACCATGTTTTTCATGATTTGTCATTGAATAAATCGACTGTTTTATAATTTACAAGTTTTTTAAGAGTGCATTTCTTCTTGCTGATTGAGATATGAGACAAATGGATATTTGCGGCCATTTCCAGGATGATTTCTTTGAATATTTTTGTACGTTTTCTCTCTCTTTATACAAAAAAAAAAAAGAATCTATTTTCTCACGCTTTTGTGTCCCTGGTTTTAATTCTCATCTCGTATTCCCAGATGAATTCCATCTTTCCTTCTGACAATATTTTCACTTAGAAAACCTTCCAGTTCCAATAATGGAAAACGTTTGGCATCAATAGAAATTCTTGGAAATGATGGTGTGATATGGAAAGAATTATGTCTTTGCTGGTGTCTTTTATTGTTTATATTTCTCTTTTTGTCTCTTTACAGACGATAAAGGAACTATCACAGACGATTCCTTGCTGTTTTCTCTTTGTAGTGTAGACAGATCAAATTTAAACGCTTTGAGGAATAAAATGTTTTTCAAAAAAAAGATATAAATAAAACCAAGCATCAGATCTGAGAGTTTTTCAACGTATTTGTTTCAGACTTTGTTGTGCTATTTAGATAAAGAGCTCAAAATAAATACGAAGAATTTTCATTGAGAGAGCGGGGGTGGGTGGGATGGAATACAGACCAAAAGAAAAATTAGAACAATGCCGATCGATTATAGGAATGTTTTCAAAATGCCAGCCGGCCGTCATGCACACATTTAAGCACTCTCACTTATGTGAGAGACGCTCAAGAATAAATTATAAATCACTTGAATGTGCACACACACACACACACACACACACACACACGCACACACATACATACACACACACACACACTCTCTCTCTCTCTCTCTCTCTCTCTATATTATATATATATATATATATATATATACTCTATGGTGACCTTTACGTACATACAGATGTGTGTATTAAAACAGTTAAAATAACCTTCGCTGGGTGACGATAGCTGAGCGGTCAAGATGTCCGACTGATGCTGAATCGATCGGAGTTCTATTCCGGCTGTAGGTAGCACGCAAAATGTCTAACCACACTGAAGAGACTTGATAAGTTGAAACATGTGTCTGTGGATGACTATATATATATATATATATATATACCAACCCCTCCACACGAGCAGGATGTGACACAAGGTCAATTTCTTAAGCGGATTTAAGGTTTTAATTCAGAGTTTTCCTTGTCCTAGACCGGTTGCCTAACCAAGGTTAAAGAGCCCAGTCTGCCCTACTATTTACCCATAGCTGGAGGGAGAGTAGGATTCATACCTTTCCCAAGGGTATTAGCGCTAAGTAAAATGCAATTACCATATATATATATATATATATATATATATATTATTGTAAGAGAGTTTCATAATTTGCTTGAAGCATTGTGTATGTATTGGTTAGGAGGTTGATTTAGAAGGCCATCACAATGCAGTTTGGAATAAATAAAAAATATAATACGGTAACAATGGTGGTGTGTGTTGACCTGTATTTTTTTATTATTTCTTGAATTTTCGAGGTAATACCTTTTCAAAAGAATTGAACTGAAGCAGTACAGCTATGGCATTTCTTCCTAAATGAATTTTTTTTTTTTTTGAAAATGACGTTATTTTTTAAAAAAACTGTATTCCCGTGTGAGCGTGAATGCGTTTATTTTTATTTTTATTTTTTTTTTTGTACGTGTGCGTATGTTGTAATGCGCGTGACATTGAAAATGCGTGTTGGCTGTGACGTTAAGACTGTATCCTAGCGCGGGATTTTGTACGTGGGTATGTGCGAATGAAAAAGTGTATTTGTGTTTTGTGACGTTTCCTGTTGGATTTTACATCAATTTAAATATGATAATATATATATATGTGTGTGTGTGTGTGTGTGTGTGCGTGTATGTGTGGCCAGAATTTTGAAGGGCCTGAATCACAGTAATCCTTGAGTTGCTTCCGAGCTGCGAATAATATGTAAGAAAAGAAACGAGACAATATAATTATCTGATAAAAGTTTGAAAAAAATTATAATCGACTAGCTTTATGTAAGAGATAAGTCGGACCATATTACCTTTAGGCACCCCTTTTTGATCTCGATTAAGAAAGGACATGTTTTTCATTTACACCGTCAATATCCGGTTGCTGGTTAGGCGTTAGGGTTAGAGGTTAGGGTCAGGGTTACTTTTATGATTTAAAAAAGAAAATCCTAAAATCCTCTGTTAAAACAATCGGATATTGACGGTGTAAATGAAAAACATATCCTTTCTTAATCGAGATCAAAAAGGGGTGCCTAAAGGTCATATCGTCCGATAGTCTAATGACTATCTATGACATCACTTCACAAAACAGAAGCTTTACAATCATCTACCTCCTCTCACACAAACCACCCGAGTAATATAAACAAGATATACTGAACAATAATGCAGACGCAAGGACGACTCACAAGTGACGTTCTCCTCTGGACATCTACGCATGGACACATTAGTGTAGGTCCACCAGAAAAAAAAACAGCTACATAAATCAGTTATATGCGGATTCTGGATGCCGTGTGAAAGATTTGCAAGGAGCGATGATCGGTAGGGTTAGTTTGAGAGACAGAGAGAGACAGACAATGAGACACAGAGAGAGAGAGAGAGAGAGAGAGAGAGAGAGAGAGAGAGAGAGAGGAGCGCGAGAGAGAGAGTCATATAAATCCTGCTGTTAGCATAACTTGATGATGATAATTATATCTGAAAAAGTTTTGCAGTCTATTAGGTTAAGATTTTTTGATTTTTTTCCTTCGCTAAAGGAAACAACTATTTATGCCAATAAATCATTAAATAATCATAAGGAAGCCATGATTTCCACGGGAGGTAACTCACAAAGACTCTTGACATTAAGAGAAATGGACAGCATATAAGAAATCTATATAAGTTTTTCTTACTTACTATGAATAAGGTATGAAGTTTATATAAAACTGTGAAAAATTTTAGAGGAATCATATATATAATATTCTCATATATATTATTATTTTTATTTTGAAGGCAATTACAATGCATATATCGTATAAAATTCGATAATTATTGAAAATAATCATGACAAACAAACTCGGTGAATAACGCGCGAGACGTGGAACACTGTAATGCTGTTTCAACTTTATTAAGTCTCAGCAGCGGTGTATACCTACGATCTCCCTCGGACAGACTTAGAAACCGAGAATCCAGCACGCAGAATCAGAAATTCTACCTCTGGGTTATCAGTCCGTCGCACACGAAACATGCAAATTAACCAGTCGATGATAAACACGCCACTACTATACATAGTACAGTGAGCGTTGAGAGGATCGCTAATTGGGCCTATGTCCAGGCGGAAGAATAATGGAATTTGATAATTATGAAATTCCATTATTCTTACGTTATATGGAGGCGCGTGGGCTAGTGGTTAAAGTCGTGGAAAATGGACTCGTCGATTCGAGTTCAATTCCTAGACGAAGCTGTTGGCATTTCACATAGCACTAATACCCTTGGGAAAGGTATGAATCCATATATTCTCTCTCCAGCTATGGGTTAAATAGTAGGGCCCTTCAGCCTTGGGTAGGTAACCAGTCTAGGAGAGGAATAACTCTGAATTCAAAATTCCTGAGGTCGGTCGTTGATTGGGTTTGTGGCAACCCTTGATGCACCAATTCTTTCTTACGTCACTCTCTGACTATGTAATACTAAACTGATCTTGGTATAAAAAGACCCGGATGAAAAATGAAAATGATTGAGAAAAATATAAAAAAAGAACATAACAAAATGAATTAATAATCGATAAAGTCAAGAAATGAAACTGAAATTGAAGAAATTAAAGTGAATTCCAAACAACAGGTTCTCCAAGCAAACAGGTTCTGTTTTCTTCATTACTTGGTAACACTTTTCAGAAAAGACAAATAATTACATGGGGAAGTATTTAGAAGAAAGAAAAGAAAAAGAAAGAAAAGAAAGAAAAGAAAAGAAAAAAAGAAAAGAAAAGAATAAAGTAGAGAGAGTCCGAGAAGGTTACCGAGTTTGGCAGAAATACCTGAAGAAGGCCGGCGGGAAAAATTTAAACGTTACTTACCATCCAATTTAATTTAATTCCATAACCGTTAAAAAATCAAATACGTTTTTTTTTCATGCCAAACGTTAGGTTCTTGTAAATGAATTTAAACGTACATTTCCTTGTGTTTTTGTTTCGTTTATTTCGTTATTGCGATTTTTTAACGTTAAATACGTTTAGATTGTTCCTGTGTTTTCTAGGAATTAAGAAGTTATTAAGAAATTTTTTTAAAACGTTAAGTTACCATTTTATTTTAATTTCATAACCTTTGAAAAAATAACGTCAAATACTTTCTAAAGTTTTTTTTTCTTTCGTAAATGGGAGGGTTTTTATTTTTTTTAAATCTTATTTTATTTTATTTTTTGTACAGATAACAATGAAGATGAAGACAATAGCCCGAATAATACAAATAATACTAATTAGCAATCCTCACCTAAAAAGAATAAGAGAAATAGGAGAAACCAGTGTCTCTACTTCTAGAAGAACGAAGACTGTAGCTTATACGTTATGGACGTTATCTATTTCTTCCCACTTCCATGACATCAGATACAGATTGGAGAAAATATATCAACGAGGTCCTAAAGCTTAAAAGGAGATCTAGGAGAGAGCGTACCTTTTGGCCAGTTGTTTTTTATATGATGTTAACCACGCCACCTAGTAACAATTGGCAGACACAATAGTGTCCGCAAGTTTTTCACTCATTGACTTTATGCCATACCTATCTTTCTGCCATGCCTATCTTAATAAGAAAAAAAAAAAAGAAAAATGAAAAAGTAAATAACAACCATGTTAAAAAAAATATCAATGAAATAAATAAATAGATAAAAATGTGAAGAAAGAAAAGGAAAAAGCTGAAATTAAAGTTAATACCAAACAACAGGTTTTCCAGGCAAACATGTCCAGCTTTCTTCATTACTTGGCAACACTCAGAAAAGACAAATAATTACAAGGTCAAGTATTTAGAAGAAAAGAATGAAAATTTAAAAAAGAAAAGAAAAAGAAAAAAGGAAAAAAGAAAAAAGGAAAAAAGATAAGTCGACTCTTCGAAGCCCAAACGTTATGTACGTTATCCATTTTTTCTTGCTTCCATTGGCGTAAAGTCAGATCGGTGAGAATATTGCAACGAGGTCCAAGCGCATAAGAAGAAAGCTAACAGAGATTTTGTCTTTTGGCGAGTCCTTTTGTATATGAGGTTGACCCCACCAACCCTGTTCATTGGCAGAAACGAGAGGTAATTATCTTTCATATCCCTTAACCTCAAATAGGAGTGGATGTAATACCTATATGTGTTCAGAAGTTTTTCACTCATTGACTTTATGCCATACCTATCTTTATGCCATGCATATCTTAATAAAAAAAACGAAAATACAAATCAAAAAGGTAAATAAGTACAAATGTAAAAAAATCAATAAAATCAATGAATAAATAAAAATGTGAAGAAAGAAAATGAAAAAGCTGAAATTAAAGTTAATAGCAAACAACAGGTTTTCCTGGTAAACATGTCCAGCTTTCTTCATTTCTTGGCAAACACTTTCAGAAAAGACAAATAATTACAAGGTCAAGTATTTAGAAGAAAATAATGAAAATCTAAAAAAAAAGAAAAGAAAACAGAAATAAAGATGAGTCGACTCTTCGAAGAGCAAAGAATGTTATGTACGTTATCCATTTTTTCTTGCTTCCATTGGCGTAAAGTCAGATCGGTGAGAATATTGCAACGAGGCCCAAGCGCTTAAGAAGAAAGCTAACAGAGATTTTGTCTTTTGGCAAGTCCTTTTGTATATGATGTTGACCCCACCAACTTCTGTTCATTGGCAGACACGAGAGGTAATTATCTTTCAGATCTAGCGTCAAATAGGAGGAGATGTAATACCTATATCTGTTCAATTTTTTTTTTTCACTCATTGACTTCATGCCATAATGAGCTCATCTTATAAAAAAGAAGAAAAAGAGAAAGAAAAACAAATAAGTATAAATAATAATAAAACAATTATGAAATAATCGATAAAAAGTTAAGAAATAAATTGAAAGTGAAGAAATTAATGTTAATACCATACACCAGGTTTTCCAAGCAAACATCTTTCTTCATTTCTTGGAAACACTTTCAGAAAAGACAGATAATTACAAGGTGAAGTATTTAAAAGAAAGATATAAATAAAAGGTTTTCCCAACCCTATTGCCCTTATGGCAAGCCCCAACCCCTTTTTATCATATGGGTGCTAGAAGACAGTGGCTGCGGGTTACATGTCATGGGAATGACGTTAAACTCTATCTGATGGTGAGGTTCCAGTTTTGGAGGTTTGGGGAATGTGGAGCACCCCATTCATCACCATTGCTCCCTGGTCCACTCTGACCCGGAGTGGTAGTACCTGTTAGGGTCCCATTTGTGGGTTAAATAGAAAAATGTATTTATAAAAAAATTGTATTATCCATTAAGAATTGATTTATTTCAAAACTGTATCGGCATTAAATGACCCACTGGGGTTGATATGCCGTAAAAAAAAAACCAAACCAAACCAAACCAGAAATAAAAGGAAAGATAAAAGGAAAAAAATAACATATATATATATATATATATATATATATATATATATATATATATATATATGTGTGTGTGTGTGTGTGTGTGTGTGTGTGTGTATTCATATGCCAACTCCCAGAATTTAAACACTTATTTTTATAGGTGATTCTCTCAGCGTGGTTAGATTAGAATGCATATTTTGTAAGCAGACAGTTACAAACGTATCGCCATTCATTTAACATTTAGTCCTTTTCTACTAAGCTTATTATATTATATATTATAAAGTAAAGTCTATATATATTGGAAAATAAAATAAAATCAGATTTTGATTAACAGATGAATCTAACAATACTGGTTTTACATTCAAAGGAAAAGTGAAAAATCAAGCGATATACAAAAACAGATAAAACAATTTGGATATCGATATTAAAAAAGTAGATACGTCTTAGTGATAAATATCTTCCTGATTCCATGTACTCAATGACAGATCGGATAGAATATTCTTAACACTTCAGACGAGAGCTAAGAGGGAGTTTGACTTTCGGCGGGTCCTCTTTTATATGATGTTGACCACGCCACCTAGTAGCATTTGGCAGACACGTGAGTGCTCGCAAGTTTTTCACTCACTGACCTTATGAAATACTAAGCTCATATTAGTAAAAAAAAAGACTTCGAAAAAATGAATAAGAAAAAATGTAAAAATATAAATATCAATAAAATAAACGAATAATTGAAAAAGTTAAAAAAAGAAATTGAAAGTGAAGAAATTAAAGTTAATTCAAACAACAGGTTTTCCAGGCAAACATGTCCAGCTTTCTTCATTTCTTGGCAACACTTTCCAGAAAAGACAAATAATTACAAGGTCAAGTATTTAGAAGAAAAGAAAAGAAAAGAAAAGGAAAGGAAAGGAAAATTTTTAAAAAAAAAAAAGAAAAAGATTAAAAAGGAAAATAAAAAAAACGAAAGAAAAAAAGATTTGGAAATAGAGATGGCGCCAAGAACATTTCCATTCTTGTCGCTGTCTTGTTAATTTGTCAAGGGGGAGACAAATCGCCATGGAAATGAAAGCTACTTGTCGACAATCAAGATATTTTTGAAAAAGCTGACTTAATTATGTATTCTAAAAAGATCAAACGATGGCAGGTGCACGTCGAGAAAACTGTAAACTTGCCAATTAAAAACTTTCTCCTTATCTGTGTGCAATTAACTTTATCTTCGTATTCGTTCACTTTCCTCTTCTCTGCTTCAATATCTCTAAACATCGGTTTGTTTTTACAAGGCTCTTTCATTGTGATTATAATAATTATATATATATATATATATATATATATATATATATATATATAATCAGTCGGTAGAATGTTCGGTTAGAAACCACAAGGTTCCTAGTGTGATACAGACCCTCGCCAACTCAGCGTATGAGTAGCACAGGGATCTGTGCGGTAAGGAGCTGATAGTAGGTGTGGCACTCCACCTCAGAGGCAAAAAGACAATCTCCTCCGTCTAGCGCTAGTGAAAAGGGGATAGATTCCCTCGCTGATTGGCTGTTACCGATTTTGGCCACCCCGACGACTTTACTTATTTATATATATATATATATTTATTTATATATTATATATATATACATGTGTGTGTATGTGTGTATGTGGGTGTGGGAATAGGGTGGATGGGTATATCTGTGTACACATATTATAAATATATATTTCCTATAAGTATTTGAATATATATGTATATAAATTGATGGGCGCATTTCATTTAAGGATAGATATATAGAGAGATTGATAGATAGATTTGAACTGATATAGATAGATATATAGATATGAACGGATAAAGAGAGGAAGAGAGAGAGAGAGAGAGAGAGTGAGAGAGAGAGAGAGAGAGAGAGAGAGAGAGAGAGAGAGCGAGAAAGAGCGAAAGAGAGAGCGAGAGAGGGGGAGCACACGAATATCAATATCTATTTATACTAATGTTTGCGATGAGACTTGAGTATCATTTGTATTATCTGCGTTAGTCGGAATATTGTCCTCATCCTCATTGTTATCTGTACAACGCTTCGTCCGATGTGCCCTGCGGTCTTCTTCAGGTATCTTGTGGCTGCATTTATTTTTAACATGTTATGTTAAACTTCACAGACAATTCTTGTCTGACGAGTTTTGTTCGATCGTTTCTGTTTGGCCATCTTTTAATATCCGGGTGGAATTGGTGGATTCATATATATTATATAAAAAGATGCCCAGACAGAAAGGATCGAACAAAAACTCGTCAGACAAGAATTGTCCGTGGAGTTTCACAAAACATACACACACACACACACACACACACACACACACATATATATATATTATATATATGCGCACACAGACACGCACACACACACACATATATATATATATATATATATATATATATATATATATATATATGCATGTATAAATATAGATGGATAGATATATAGATAGATAGATGACAGTAAGCCTAATGAGTCAGAGACTATCGATTTGTCAGAATTTTCCTGATGATCTGTTATCAGATATCTAAGAACATAGTCTCTGACTCGTTAGGCTTACTATTATTTATTGGCTCTACTTAGTTTATGGAACCGTGGGGGTAACCTCATGTGTGGATTAGCACGGAAAGTTTTAGGCAGGAATTTTGATTTAGAAGAGAAGTGGTGATTTGGCCTGGACACATGGATTGATTTGAATGGACGTCGAATGATACGTGGCGAAAAGAAGAAAGAGAGGTCAGAGGTCAGAGTGAGAATTGAGTCTGGGAGCAGGTGCGAAGAGAGCAAAGCATTAATTAAAAAAAGAAAAAAAGAAGCAGGCTTGTGTTATTACTAAAAGCTCCAAATGGCACAAGATAAGATAACTCTCAGCCCACAAGTTGGCGTCCAGACTCCAAACATTATCGAATTGCCAGCCAACTGAACAGCATCCTAGCAACCAGGATCTCCTAGTGTAATACCGGACGAGAGAGATAAGTATACTAAATATATCTACTACAAACACACCACTCCATTCGAAATAAGAGCTGTAACGTAAAGCAATGTGGAAACATAATATCTCCATTCGGAAATGAGTGCCAGACGTAACGAAGAGAGTTGATGCATAATCATCTGCAAGTTTTGCCTTACAAAGGTTGAAGAGCCCAGTCTACCCTACTATTTACCGTTACGTTTTTATGGGCCATCATTTTGCCTTCAAGCAAGAGCGCCCATCCAGAATTGATCCTTGGTAAAGAATCCTCCGATAATGCATTCTTTGGTTCTTCTGGTAAAGAGTCCTCAGTTCCTTTATCAATGATCGTAAATTCCACCTCAATGATTGCAAGTGAACTGTGGCAAGTATCAGTGTTTAAGTAATGTATCAGCCATGCATTATGGCTTATTGATTGGCCGGAGGAGTAAAACACGTGACCTAGACTAGTCTATAAATCCAGGTGGGGAATTAGAGCATACCTTATATCTAAAAAATCCGAAAATTTACCCATAGCTGGAGGGAGAATATTTGGATTCATACCTTTCTCAAGGGTATTTGTGCGATGTGAAATGCAAACAGTTTCGTCTAAGATTTGAACTCGGGTCGACGAGTCCATTTCCTACGACTCTAACCATGAAGGCCCCACCCCCTCCATGCTGTATATGCCCATCATCAACCACTGTCTCTGAATGGGAGTTAATTCAGCATCCCTTTCCTCATAACCAAAAGAAAGAAATAATAAAAAGGATTAAATTGGAAGTCTAGTCACGCTATAATGTTCACTTTCAGTCTAAAACCCTTGGGAAAGGTATGACTCTTCTCATCGCCCCAGCTATGGGTTAAATAGAACAACTGCTATTATACAAGGATGACTTTGGATGTACCATAAAACTAAGAAAGCAACCTTGGTAAGGCAACCTGTCTAGGAGAAGGAAAACAAGGAGAGGGTCAATTAACAAACGTTTAACACATCATCTCCTGTCCGACAAGGAGAGCGTAATGTTACAATCCAACAGTACCACAGTTTCTAAACACTTACTAAACATAAAATATGTAATTGAAAAAAAAAAGACATGATAAAATGGCAGATGTTGAAAAAAGTCCAAGAATATCAAGAAGGTAAATACAGACAATAAAATCAACAACTTAAATTTTTACAAAAATAGGTTGACTTATACTGCCTGTAAATTCTCAACAGAATTCAATCATCATTTACTATGTTAATCTACGCATCAAAATCTATCAGAAAATCATATAAAATTGGCACTTTAATTTTTCACGAAATTGGTCATTTTCAGGCACTCCCAGGAGGTTTATTATCAGGCCTAAAATCTCAGCTAAATCTCCAAATTGAGCACTTTTTTCTGTATCAATGCATTGTACACATCAGAATCTATGAGAAAGACAATAAAATATTGAGGAAAAACTGCTGATAAAAGTGTGTTGAACAGCAGAAGTGAACTAGTTTCTAAATGCAGACCAATCAACAAATTTATTTAGTGTCATCTACCACTTGACCCTTGTTGACACCTTTCTGTCCACTAATGACAATGGCGTTGTGTATATAAATAAATAAATAAATAAATAAGTAAAATAAATAAATAAATAGATTATCTGCATCTGCGCAAGTAACGCTGTAGGCCAATTCTTTAGTGACAGTCTTTGGTGCACTGAATGCACACAAACTGTGATGCTTTCTGATGCTGCTGCCCCTTTTCTCCCCCTTTCTGGCTCTCTTTGCTGTAGGGGCTTCTCTCTTCTCCGCCTCACCCTTATCCGTGCCTTGCTGAACGTTAAGTGCCAGGCCGCACTTGACCCTAATTAATCCCATATTTTACCACCTTTTATTTTCTCGCTTCTGTGATTTTCAATTGTCAGTTTCCAACCTATTTGTTCATCAGAATGTATTAGGTTGTTACTGTTGAATTATTTATGATATAAGGCATGGGGCAAATGGTCACTCCTAAATATAGACTCGTTGACTACCACGTGACCTGGGGTAGATTTCTATTGTCCAATCACTGTCACTGCTGCTGCTGCTTCTGTTGTATTAATAGAGGCACCATTCTGAGCTTATTTCATTGACATTTGGATTCTCTTGGACGTAGGACTTACAAAGAATACTCTAAAACCGGATTCTTATTGGCTTGCTTACTTACTTATTACATCTGGAACTAAGGATGCCGACCAGATACTTAACAGTTACAAAAATAATGGCCGATTGAAGTGCTCGGTTTTAAATGTCATTTTAACATAGAATTTGTTGTTTATTTCACGTGAATTTTCAAAAATAAAATTCAATTTATTTTCAGATAGAAAGTATTTTAGAAAAAAAGGAGCCATCAAAGATGAATATGCCTAGAGATGACCTTCGCTTTCTTATTTTACATGAGTTCAAGCTTGGGCACAATGTTCCGAAACTGCTGTCAATATCAACAAAGCATGGGGAGATGAATCTACAAGTGATCGGACTGTACGAAGGTGATTCCAGAAATTCCGAAGTGGAGATGAGAGTCTAGAAAATGAAGAAGGTAGAGAACGGACATGCAATCTTGACAATGAACAGTTGCAGGCAGTTGTTGAGCAAAATCCACGACAAAGTGTCAGAGAGATGACTCAGACACTTGGTGTCAGCATTGCAACAGTTTCCCGCCATTTACTTAGGCGGTTTGAAGTGTGCTCGACGCTCTGTTTGCGTAACACCAATGACCCCTTTCTTGACCGAATAGTCACTTGTGATACGAGACCTTACCACATCCTCCATATTCTCCCAATCTTTCACCTTCTGATTATCATTTTTTAGCGAATTTTTAAATGGTAAAACTTTTCGATCTAAAGAAGAGTTGGAATCATCATTTAAAGATTTTGTTGCATCACAGCCAATAACTTTTTACCAACGCGGAATAAATGACCTCGTAGACCGAAGGCAGAAATGCATGGCTCGTATTTCGACTAATTTTAATATTTCTACTGTTAATGTTTCAACAATAAATGTATGTATTTGAAATCGGACATTATTTTTGTAACAACCTAATACTTTATGTGCACGCATTCCTTCATATATATATATATCGCAAACTAAAGCGTAAAAGCAACGCCCTCCTATAAAAGGGATGGAGCACTCTATGACGGCCTTCACATACATAAAGATGTGTGTATTAAAACATTAACATTAAGCGGTTAAGCTGTCTGATTGATGCTGAACCGATCGGATTTCTATCCCGGTTGTAGGTAGCTCACAAAATGTCTAGCCACACTGAAGAGACTTGATTAGTCGAAACACGTGTCTAGAGATGACTATATATATATATATATATATATATATATATATATATAAGGTGTGTCAAAAGATATATTTTGTACTTTTTGTCACACCTTATATTCAGAAAAACTTATCGTTGCATTCATTGGGCAAATATTGTAAAGTTGGTAAATACTGCTTCAATGTCGATAGTTTTATACTACACCTTGTCATTTTCTGCCTGCAAATCTTGTTTCAAGTTGCCGGATTGATGTGATTTTATTGCAGACAGATATATATATATATATATATATATATATATATATATATATATATATATGAATGAAAAGTAAATGGAAGTGAATCCGACAGTATAAATTAAACATTTTAGAAAAATTTAGCGAACTATAACATCATTTTTTTCATTTTTTTTGTTTATAAAATAAAATAAAATTGTTTGTTAAAGTATAGCGAACTATAACATCATTTGTTTGTTTTTTTCTAAAATGTTTAATTCATATATATATATATATATATTATATATATATATATATATATATAGTTTACAATACATTTAAGAGTACGTTTTACCAATGGTTTCGGAGCCTCACATTTAGGTGATTGGTCGTCATCAGAAACGTTCACTTTTGAAAATATTTGGACAGTTATTTTCCCACGTGACTCGTGTCTACGTGACCCGTTTTCCGTTCTTCCTTTTCCTTTCATCAATCACCTGCGTCCCTATTTGTCGTCATTGAGTCTCGTGTTTCGTGTTTGTGTACTTATGATGATTTTAAATTGTTCCCGTTTTATTTATTTATCTAAAAAAACAATTTTCTTAATATATTTTTTTAAACTTATTTATTTCAAAATTTTAAAATTTTTTGAATTTATTTATCTATCTATTTTTTTCTGGATATGTGGGTATTTACTTTTGTTTTTCATATATATATATATATGTATATATATATATATATATATATATATATATATATATATATATATATATATATATATATAATATGTATTATGTTGGTTTTGGTTTAGATTTAAACACATAGATGTTTATCTGCTACCATTTGGTTTCATGAAAATGTTTTGAAAAAATAAATCGAAACAATCTAAAATCACCAACGCACAATTCCTTTTGTTTATATTTTTTGATTTTTTTTTTTCTTCAAAATTTTCTTCTACTGTCTGATGTTTAAACAAACATGAAACTAAATGTTAGCAGATAAATCCATGCGATTGAATATACACCAAAACTAACATATATTTACAAATTATTAATATTGCTTATCACAGATATTGAGCACTTTCCTAAAAATATCCGCCCTGTCGGCTGGGGCGTTTGATTGCACCGACTACACCTCTGCAAAGGAGTAAAACTCCCCCAAATGGGGCCACCTGTTGGCAGTGGGTGGCGAACTATGATGATTAAGGATATAACCTAGGCGGTTGAGCAGTTCATGACTTGCAAACTCCACTTTAGCCCTTTCTTGGGTGAGACGGGCGGTCGTAGAGGCCCCTCCCATCAATCGGCTGGACATGTCAAGCCCTAGCACCTATAAGATTGTCCCAACCCTATTGCCATCATGGCAAGCCCCAGCCCTTTTTATCATATGGGTGCTAGAAGGCGGTGGCTGAGGGCCTATATGTCCCGGGAATGACGTTAAATTCTATCTGATGTTGAGGTTCCAGTTTGGAGTTTTGGGGAATGGGGAGCACCCCTTCATCACCATCGCTCCCTGGTCCACCCTGACCCGAAGTGGTAGTACCTGTTAGGGTCCCATCTTAGGGTTAAATATAAAATTGTATTTATTAAAAAAATGAGTATCCATTAAGAATGATTTTATTTCACAACTTTATCGGCATTAAATGACCCACTGAGGTTAATATGCCGTAAAACAAAACAAAACTATAAATTCTGTATATATTGATTTGCTACTATCTCTCTCTCTCTCTCTCTCTCTCTCTCTCTCTCTCTCTCTCTCTCCACACACACACACACACACACTGAGAAACTAACATATATAATGAGGTAATCAAGATATATATAGAAAGGCTGAAATTACCAGGCAGAATGTCAAGTAAAAGATGGGTCAGTTTTTTTTACTTAATTGCAAAATACGACTAATTAGAAGCAATTAAATTGAATTTTTCTAACATAACCAATCCTAAAACTGAGGAATATTTTAGTATAACTTTCATGTAATTAAACTAAACAGTAAAAAAAGTATTTAGGAGACAAAGATTGATTCGCTCTGCTTTAGTATAATAATAGATATATACTGTGGATATACATTGTGGATATACCAAATTTAATTATTACAACGTTTGATATGTTTACTTAAGAGCTATTACAATAGTTCAACATGTAAAAAGTATTATAATCTTGATTTTTTCTTTAGTGTTAACGACACCATTATATTTTTCTTTTTCTACGGCACATCAACCGCGGTGGGTCATTAAATGTCAGTAAAGTTTTGAAAAATTCATAGCGATATTTTGGAAAAAACGTTTTAAAACTCTTTTTCCTTCTTTTTTTTTGGAAACAAATTTTCTATTTAACCATAGATGAACCCTAACATGTACTACCACTCCAGTTCATAGTCACCTGGGAACAATGGTGATGAAGTGATGCTCCGCATTCTCCAACCTTCAGAACTGGAACCTCACCATCAGTTAGAATTTAACTTCATAACCAGGACACGAAGAACTTCTGGCACCCGTATGATAAAAGGGTTGGGGGTTGCCATGAGGGCAATAGAGTTGGGACAATCATACAGGTGCTAGAGCTTGACAGGGACAGCCTATTGATCACAGGGGGGGCTCTTTGACCGCCCGTCTAGCGTACATAAGGACCGAAGCATGCCATGGCTTGCTCAACCACCACGAATCGATTGTTAAGCATAACGGGTCGCCGTCCACGCCCAACAGATGGCACCATTTGGGGAGAGGGTCTTACAACACTGCAGAGGTGCATTCGTTGTATTCTAAAACACCAGCCGACTATGGTAATATATATATGTATATGAATCATTATTATCATTATTATTATTAGTAGTAGTAGTAGTATTATTATAATGATGCACAGTAATAACCTACTCGAGTTTCACCATAAGGATCCTCGGGGTTAAATCCACTGAATTAATCAAGTTATTGATTAATACACTGCATTTAACCCTGAAGATCCTTATGGTGAAACTCGAGTAGGTTATTACTCTGTACCATTATAATAATAAATTTGCTCTACTCACGTATTGAGCATTTTATATTTGTTATATCGCTGTCTCATCAATTTCACCGGTAAGTCACCTTTTCATATAAAATCATATATATATATATATTAACAATATATACATATATATATATATATTATATATATATATATATATATATATATATATATATATATATATATATCGTTTGGCCCGGTCATGCTTGTATATGTGAGTAAAAAGGTTTTTGTTTTTACTGCCTACGTAGATAAAAGCTATTAAAGTGTGATTTTCCCATTCATCCAGTCAGTCTCTTTATCTTCGTCGATTTTGTTGCAACATGACAGTTTCGAAATGTTTGTTAACCTATCTGCCGATTTGGATATTGAACAGGAGAGAAATAGACCCATGATTTCTTCTTTTTTTTTTTTCTTTTTTCTCAGAGGACTAGCACAAATATGTGGCCAGTGTGTGTGTTGCGCGTGTGTGCGTGCGTGCATCTGTGAGGTGAGATTGTAAATGTATACCCTCGGAATATATTGCTATTTCCACAATGTAATTACGTTGGGAAAGAAGAGACGACCCACCTATTATATCCATTTTCTAACACTTAGGCCGGCGTTTGACGTCATAGCACAGATAAACTTTGTGTTTTCTATTGTTTTTCTTGGCTCAGTCTCCTTGGTGAATCGGTGGCGTTGTCTCTCTCTCTCTCTCTCTCTCTCTCTCTCTCTCTCTCCTCTCTCTCTCTCTCTCTATATATATATATATGTATATATGTATATATATATATATGTATGCATGTATATATGTATATGTATACACAATATATATATATATATAGAGAGAGAGAGAGAGTCGTCGTCGGGGCGGCCTAATGTCAGTATCAGCCATGCAGCGAGGGAGTCTATCCCCTTTTCACTAGCGCTAGACCAAGGAGATTATTTTAGCCTCTGAGGTGGAGCGCCACACCTACCATCAGCTCCTTACTTTACCGCACAGATCCCTGTGCTACTCATACGCTGAGTTGGCGAGGGCGGGCGTAACTAGGAACCTTGTGGTTTCTAGCCGAACGCTCTACCGACTGAGCTAACCCGGCCCTAGTATATATATTTATCATACGGGTGCTAGAAGGCGGTGGCTGATGTTCTTCGTGTCCTGGTTATGACGTCAAAATCTAACTGATGGTGAGGTTCCACTTCTCATACTGTCGTGTAGAAGAAGTCACTATAAGAGGAATATAAACCTACTTCTAAACAAAACGAAAAACCCAAAGAAGGCCTAATTTTTTTTTTACTTGAAGGCACTTGCAACGCATGTATCGCATAAAATTCGATACTTTTTCTTATAGAAAATAAACTTGACAAGTGTAATCCCAGTAAAGGATGGCTCGATGTGTAGAATACCGTACAGACTGTTTCGACTTTATTAAGTCTCATCAGCGGTATATACTAACGATTTCCCTCCGACAGAAATCGAAACCGGGACTTCAGCAGACGCAGTGAAAACACTAGTGAAACACTTTAGCGCCGGCCACAGTACACAAACTGACCATCCTAGCGGAATTAGTATCGCTTGACAAGCTTAATTCCGCTAGGATGTCAGCTGTGTACTGTGGCCGAGCGATAAAAGTGTTTTACTAGGTTTCACTGCGTCTGCTGAAGTCCCGGTTTCGATTTCTAAGGAGGGAAATCGTTAGTATATACCGCTGATGAGACTTAATAAAGTCGAAACAGTCTGTACGGTATTCTACACATCGAGCCATCCTTTACTGGGATTACACTTGTCAAGTTTATTTTCTATAAGAAAAAGTATCGAATTTTATGCGATACATGCGTTGTAAGTGCCTTCAAGTAAAAATTTAATATATACTTTATCAGCAACGTTTCTAAATAAACAAACATCCAAAAATCATATATATATATATATATACTAGCAAATATATGCACCCACTGGTTGCAAGTATTTAAGTTTTAAGGTAATAAAATATTACATTAAATTAGAAAGACTAATGAAACTAAATAAGAATGCAGATAAAAAGATTTGAAATAGAGGGGGTATAATCGAAAAATAGAACAACTGGGACAAATCTTCCATCACTCATGTCTTTCACTGCTAAATTTTCCTAATTTAACTATTCAGTTAAAATATTATTTTTCTTGTTAATGGATTTCTTTTAAGATTTATTGAAGAAATTCTTGCTCATATTTATTAAAATAAAGCCGAACAAAATCAATAATACTAAGCAGATATTCATTAAAATCAAATTTTTAATATCAATATGCAAATTAGCATTCCCGTTCAAACTGGAAAGCGCTATTTTGTTGTATATATGAATAGAATTGCATGTTATTAGTATGTATATACGGTCAACAGTATTAATAATGTAAAGTAATTTTATTAATAATTGAGGTTTAAATAAAAATAAAATCTTGGAGAATGTGACGTAAATAAAAAAGAGAATTGTAACTTGAATAGTGATATAGTTTCGGTTACAGACAGGTTATAATATATATATATATATATATATATATATATATATATATGTGTGTGTGTGTGTGTGTGTGTGTTATTTAGGTATATATATCCGTTTTTTGAAGGTATATATATCTAGTTTGGGCATTAGTGTGAAGCATTAAAGTAATTAAAAATATAAGAAACTCGGTTGTTTGGGAGAAGAGTTTTGTTTATTTAGTAAATTTTCAAGATTGCAATGCTCTCTTCATCAGACTGGGGAAAGAAGGACGCGGATCGCTGACAGTTCCTTATAGTAGTTCTGTGGTGTGGGTGGGTAGCTACTGCTTGTGACAGCGCTGTCTTCCTCCTCATGTGTGGGGGTACTGTGGCGTGGGATTGTTGATGAATTTATTTGAAGTTTGTTGATTTTATCTTAGTTGTTCGTAGTGGATGTTCCTTGCAGTGTACTTGGGGTCGTAGTTGACCATTGTTAAATAGTAGGGCACTCAGTATTACGTACTGAAAGGCTGAAATTGGCAGGGCTCAAAGACCCACTCCAAAAGTTCAGCTGAATTGAGTGAATAAGAATTTGACCATTTTTAAATAGTAGGGCACTCAGTATTAGGTACCTAAAGGCTGAAATTGACAGGGCTCAAAGACCCACTCCAAAAGTTCAGCTGAATTGAGTGAATAAGAATTTGACCATTGTTAAATAGTAGGGCACTCAGTATTAGGTACCTAAAGGCTGAAATTGACAGGGGCTCAAAGACCCACTCCAAAAGTTCAGCTGAATTGAGTGAATAAGAATTTGACCATTGTTAAATAGTAGGGCACTCAGTATTAGGTACCTAAAGGCTGAAATTGGCAGGGGCTCAAAGACCCACTCCAAAAGTTCAGCTGAATTGAGTGAATAAGAATTTGACCATTTTTAAATAGTAGGGCACTCAGTATTAGGTACCTAAAGGCTGAAATTGACAGGGGCTCAAAGACCCACTCCAAAAGTTCAGCTGAATTGAGTGAATAAGAATTTGACCTTTGTTAAATAGTAGGGCACTCAGTACTAGGTACCTAAAGGCTGAAATTTGCAGGGGCTCAAAGTCCAATTCCGAACACGATTATATTGGTAATGTATCCCCCGTTTCAACAAAGGCTAATAGGTTTGTGCCTTGATAAATTCCCAATAGAATTTAGACCCCATGAAGATTGTGAGTACCACTACTGTTCTTCTACAAGGATGGTTTTGTCATTAAATGACCCACAGAAGTTGATATGCCATTAAACAAAGAAAGCAAATAAACCAGACGAACTACTCAAATATAATCTTTACTCTGTATTGCTATAGAAACTGGCGATATGTTATATTCGATTTTTGATGGAATTTATAGCATAGACGTGTAATCATCCGTACAGAGGAAGACACGTGACGAGAAGACCGAAATAACCTTTTCTTATACTTCAGTCAGAAATGTATTTAGGCTGGCCTCTGTCAAACTTGTCACTGAGTGTAAGTAATTTCAATTTATCGCGGGGGAAATACTATCTATCTATCTATCTATCTATCTACCTGGGGAAAATTTAGAAAAATGAATACAGGATGTTACGATAGATGGAAAATGGGACCATATTACCTTTAGGCACCCCTTCCACGATCTCGACTCACAAGGACACTTTTTTTCATTTACACCGTCAAAATCCGGTTGTTTGCTAGGGGTTAGGGTTAGGGTTTAGGGTTAGTTTAGGGTTGGGGTTAGTTTTATAATTTAATTTTTTTTTAATTCGTCTGTTAACAATTAACCGGATTTTGACGGTATAAAATAGAAAAAATGTCCCCACGAATCGAGATCGCAAAAGGGGTGCCATATGGTCGGGAAAATGTATTGTCGATACTCGAGTATTTCGGTTTTACAGAGGAAACCTTGTTCAAGACTAAGGATTTGTGTGGATAGAAGATGAGGGATATTTTAGTATGCGTTGAGTTAGAAATATGTGTGGAAAAAGGGTTATTTACCGTTAGTTGCGGTGCGTTTGTAGTTGAAAGAAGATGACGTGAGTATTGCATGCGAAAGAGAAAATGAATGATCAGAATACGTGAAAAGCCGAACGGGAATGGCCCACGAGTAGAAGTTAAAAAGGTGTGACGTATTCCATATGAATATTATTGTATAAAATCCTATCTATCCATCTATCTATCTATCTATCTAAATATATATCGATCTATCTATCTCAATCTGCTAATATATACTATCTCAATGGAGGCGGTGGTTTAATGGTTAGAGTCGTAGGAAATAGACTCGTCGAACCGAGTTCAATTCCCTGACCAGCTGTTTGCTTTTCACATAATTGTGATACCCTTAGGAAAGGGATTAATCCAATTCTACCTCCATGTATGGGTAAATTGCAGGCAGAATGGGCTCTTTAATCATGACAAAGTAACCAGTCTAGGAGAATGAAAACTCTGACTTCAAACCTATTAAACTTCGCTTAACCAAGTGAACTTGTGTCGTGCCCTCCGCACGGAAATGAATCCGACGGTATGAGTATAGATAAAAGGATATGAAAACGCCACAAAATGCTGTTAAAGTGAAACAAATTTTATAACATATTCATAGCTGATATTGAACAATATTTCGATTTTATAAAAATCTTCTTCAGAGCTTGTTTATACTCCGTGTTGTCAAGAGCGGAGACAAAAGTTCATATGAGTTCAAAACAAAAAACCTTAATGTTGCAAAAGAAATGTAGGCGAGACTTCCAGATCTTTATCTAAACGTCTATCGGAACACAAATATCATATTAAACGAGGTTTTCTAAACAACGTCCTAGTTAAACATATTTTTGATCATAACATACCTTTGACTTTAAAGGTGCTAAATATTAACCCATACACGACAGAACACTACGTAGAATTATGGAATCTTGCTTTATTCTTACCCATAAAACCATACCCAAAGACAAGGCCTTTTTAATATATCCCCTTATTTAGCGACACTTGTAGTCAGAAATCATAAAATCCCCTAGACATAACATTTTCCGTTATATACTTCCCAACAAATTTAAATTTTCACATTATCCAAAAAATAAAAATAAAAACCTTACAACCGTTCATACTTTTTTTACTTTATATATGAGAAAAACAAGAACTAAAAATCTGTTGAAGGTCAACCGTCAACAGGCTAATACTCATCCCGTTTTGAATAAGAAAATTCGTCTAGTGTCAATCTTGTTAATATGTTTTCTTTTTTAAAAAACTGTTACAATAAGATATACATAATCTGGTGACCAAGAAAAATGCGGCGGAAGTGCTCACATTCGAAACTACTGTATAACTTTTTTTTTCTTTTTTGCAACATATATGTTTGAACTCATATGAATTTTGTTTCCGCTCTTGACAACACGGAGTATAAACAAGCTCTGAAGATGATTTTTATAAAATCGAAATATTGTTCAATATCAGCTATGAATATGTTATAAAATGTTTTCACTTGAACAGCATTTTGTGGTGTTTTCAAACCCTTTTATCTATATTATATATATATATATATATATATATATTATCCTAATCGTTTTCTGTCTATCTATATATCAGTAGGTTTCATTAGTTCGCATGAATAAAACAGCGTGCAATAAAGAACTGGTCTGAAAAAGACGTTCAGTGTCTTCCATGGCTGTTCTGGTGAGGTACAAATAAATGCAGCGTCGATGTCTATGGGCTATCTGCCATTTCCAGTCGCCCACAATATCTCGAGTCAGCCTCCTGGGTGGCCATGCAGCAACAGTGCCCCCGGCAGAGAGATAAGTCTGTGACGAAAAAGTGGAAGTGAATCCGACTGTATGTAATATTATGAAAATATTGAAAAAAACACAAGTTCATAAACGAGTAATGTTTATTTCCCCTACGCTGCAGTGTTTCGATCTGTTTCAATAGATCTTCATCGGGGCTTTCGTTAGTTTGAGAAAAAATGAATGTATCACCGAAAATAAGAAATCTGCGAGGCCTTTTCTGCTTTGTTGGTCAGTCTATTTAAAAATTGTTGAATAAAAAAGCGAGCGTTCCGTGGATGTTTTTACACACTGAAAGCATGTTACCATCAACCTACGGGCCACCGTGGGGTACATGTAACACCAGTGCCTTTCAGCAGAGAGTTAACACATTTCATGAATGCTACCGTCAATACCCGTGATGTCTATTGGCTGTCTTCTATTTCCTGCTATGTTATCCTGCCTGGACGACAAATCAGCCTCCCAGAAGCAATACGGCCCCAGTGCCTGGCAGCAGAGAGTTAAGTTTACACATTGCAGGCATGCTAGCATCAACCCAAGCGCATCACTGGGAGCCATAGAGCACCAGTGCTTGCCAACAGAGAATTAAGTTTCCTGATGAATGGAATGCTACCATTGAAGCAAGCGCTGTTTTCTATTTCCTCGTGTGTCTATTATGTTCTACTAACAGGGATGAGAAATATGTCCTTTTCGCTCAACGGATTAGGACGTAAATAAAATAGTTGTGTTATATAATTCATAGCAGCTCATGAATTATGTAGTTAGAGTATTTTGATTAGGGTCCGTTAGATTTCGAACGAAAGTCTTATGGAAAGTTACTTGAGAGTTATTGGTGGTTAGTAATTTTTTCACGTGACCCCTTGAAAACGCGCCATTACAGACGCGTGGGAATTAGTTTCAGATGCGACCAGACTTTCGAGGAACGTGGACGTTGGTATCAGCTCTCGGGTCCATGAACATGGGTTGGGTTTGGAAATGAAGCTTGTTAAGTAATTTAAAACAAGAAATGTAACGTAAATATTTGTCATTTTGAAGAGAAATAAATTGTTACATTGTTTGACCTTGTCTAAAACTTGTTTTAACGTATTGGTGAATTTATCTATCAATCTGGAATCATAATTTTAAAAGAAAAGACATTTAATTCGTTTTTATGTAAACTTTTTAAAAAAAGAGAAAGAAAGAAAAAAAGAAAGAAGGAAAGAAAAAGAAAAGAATGTTATGAGAAATGAAAGTTATGAGAAAGAAAAATAGAAAGGAAATGAATGAAGAAGGAAAGGATAAAAGAAAGGAAAGAATAAGAAAAATACAAAAGAATAAGAATTCAGCAAGAAAGAAAGAAAGAAAGAAAGAAAAAAGGAATTGAAAAAGAAAGAAAAGAGAGAGCGAAAAAAAAAAAGAAGGCTGTCAAGGTTGGGGAAGAAAAAAAAGAAAGACTGAAAGAAAGAAGAAAAAGTAGGCTGTAAAAAAGAAAGAAAGAAAGAAAGAAAGAAGAAATCAACGAAGAAAGACCAACCCTTAACAAGAAGCCCACTAGATCGACCGAAGAAGATGGAGGCTGAGTTAGATGAATTAAGCAGAGTAACAAGTTAATCAAAGGAGCAGCACCAGTGTGTCTTTTTCCTTCAACAGTTAGCCAGAAACCGATTAGAACTAAACTATATCTCCCACGCTTGCATGCAAACAGGAAGAGAGGTCACAAAAGTGTTAAAAGCTATCAATCAAAATCTCTGTATCTGTTATTTTGAATCTAAATAAATTCTCTACACTAACCATGCATAATAAACAGGGTACCAATCAAATTATGCAACACTATCTTGTGGGGTTTTATTTCCTCAAATTGTTCGAGATCGCACGCAGAATTCTTGTGCAGCTCCATTTAGCTTCGTTAGGCTTCAAGTGTTAGTATTATACACTAGATTTTTTTCAGAATTTCATAGTCCAAAGTTAGGGGTGCGTGTTATAAATGAGTGCGTGTTATGCACAACTAATTACGGTAATTTAGTGAATAAGATTTTAAAGAATAACCACTCCGGGTCAGAGACGACCTGGAAGTAATGGCGATGAAGGGGTACTCCACATTCCCCAGAGCTGCAGAATTGGAACTTCAGCCACTGCCTTCAAGGACATATCTGATAAAAATGGTTGGGGTGTTTGCCATAAGAGCAATAGGGTCAGCACACTCATATAGGTGCTATAGGCATGACGCAACCAACCGATTGTATGGTGGGGCCCCTCCAACCGCCCGTCTAGCCTAAGTAAAAGCCAAAGTGGCCTGATACACATGATTGTACAAAGAAACATAACCAGAAATCCTAAAAGAGAAAAATATTTAAACTTACCTGCATTCCATAGCAGATTCCAAGAACAGGCAATCCACACCGAAATATATATGGGTCATAACGCTGTGCATCATCAGCATAGACAGAACTTGGTCCACCCGATATAATTATGGCTCTTTTGAAAAGAAAGTAGAAAATATATACATATTATATATAAGTGTAAAATAATTATGGATCACAAGTAATTTGTAATTTATAATTTGGTGTTTGGATTCAAAAAGAAAGAAAAGTTGGTTTTTATTTTTTTTTTAAATTTCGAAGCATCTCTACTAATCTACTGTCTGTCTGTCTCTCCTCTCTCTGACTCTCTCTCTCTCTCTCTCTCTCCCTCTCTCTCTCTCTCTCTCTCTCTCTCTCTCTCTCTCTCTCTCTCTCTCTATCCCCCCGTTTATATACCTGATGTTGAATATATTATGTCACATTCCGGCAGCCAGCCCATTTCTTGATAAAGGAATGTCATACTTCCAAAATATTGAATGAAATCAAATAAAACTTAACACTTAACATCCTATGGGCTTTCTCATTTTTTCACACCCTTGCTTCAAACAATATCCAAAAAATATATCACATAGACATTTATAAAACATATATACAAATATACATTTTCGTAAACGAGTAATGTTTATTACGCCTACGCTGCAGTGCTTCGATCTGTTTCAATAGATCTTCATCAGGGCTTTCATTAGTATGAGGGAGAAAATATAAAAATACCACAGAAAAATAAGAAATCTTCGAAACCCTTTTGTTTGGTGGTCGGTCGGGCTATTTAGAAACAGATCGAAACACTGCAGCGAAACATTACTCGTTCCATGGACTAGTGTTTTTTACATTTTTTTCATAATATTACATTATAGAAGGGGGATAGAGGGGGAAAATAGATATTTGCTTCAACAAGTTCCTGCTGAGGGTAGGGGGACCTAAAAGAAGCGAGTTCACTGTCTTCTCGCAGGCCAAACTTTCTTTTGGTCAACACAGTCTTCGACCAGCAGCTGAAAATCCGTCGTCGTTGTCGTCAAAATAATATTTCTGACTGCCGTCTTACGTAAGCCGAAAGCTTCCCTGCTTCTCACCTTTACTCGCTTTGGTTACTTATGGGCGTATTACCCAAACATCTGGGCACATCAGTCAAACCTCGCGTCCGTCCAGTTCCTAAATCGCTTTTGTTTTCGCATGCGGGGGGACGCGGGTTCGATCCCGGCAGGCAAGACAATGTCTTGCTCTTTTTCCTTTCGCGTTCACCGTCATATACATACTGTCGGATTCTCTTCCACTTTTTCCTCACATACAAATATAATATTTTCACACTGAGAACTAAACTCACAAGCTATATATATATATATATATATATATATATATATATATATATATATATATATATATATATTAACTCCCTAAGTATATCTTTCTGTCAGTCACTGTAATACTATTAAGTAAGCGCGGTCTCCCCTGTCACACGAATGACATTCACACTCGGTGATATCCGAGCAGCAGAGATGCGATTAACTTACAAGTCAATTCTTATTGTAATATTTGGATCTTACGGAATAATGCTAAACACGGAGATATGAAAGAAGAAAGATTTTATATCGATATTATCTAAGTAGAAAAGTTATGCTCATTTTATAGACACCTCTGCTTTTGGTGTAACAGAATTACGATATTGAAGTGTCTGTTGTTTACAGACTTCAGATCTCTAGTGATCGCTAACATACATCTACGGATGTATACATTTTACAGTTAAATGTTCACCTCTTACTGATAACTAACGATGGCCAAGGGAGTCGGACTGATGAAAATTCAGTCGGGTTTTGCCAGATTTTCAAACCACTTAGTTTGAATATCGCATTGACTAGAAATATATATATATATATATATATATATATATATATATAATATATATGTTAATGTATGAGTAGTAGCTTACCGGTGGGTACGAGTGCAATCGTTGGAAGCGCACAGTATCCCCACAAATTAATTCCAATTTTTTATCCAATATACAAAAAGGTTCACGATGAATTTTTGAAAATATAAACACGCGTTCGTCTATTAAAGATAAGTCCCATTCCAACGGTATGTATTGTAACAACTGATATTAATCGAAAACTCGATTAATCAAGGATGTACCCTGACGAATCAGACGATGAAACTTGAGTAGGTTACTTTTATCCATTATATATATATATATATATATATATATAGTAGAAAGGAAGGAAGAACTCAACACCGTAATTCCATAATAAATTTATTTCGACCAAATTGGGGCCTATATAAATCTAAGTTGATTTAATATAGCTCCACAAAATTCAGTCTCATCAGATGGGGATCAATTTACTTTTGAAATTGCACTTGTCAAAAAACAAAACGTAGAATTTAAAAAATATATAAATTCAAACAAAAATAATTTTTTTTAACAATATAAGATTGTCACCATCGTGACAGGAAGTTGAATGAGAAAAAAGAGATACATCTTAAGTTCGGCTTCTTAGGGTATGGTAGTCAGAAAGACAAATAAGGACAATGACAGAAAAAAATCAGAATATTATATTAAAATATAAATAGAGGAGTAAATAAAAAAAATTAATATTTAAACATTATACTTTAAACATACGCTCATTTCTTTTTGGGCGCCGGTGGTTGTCTTCAGTGATGTTTTTATGCAAAGTTCATTGGGATGTTTCGGGTCTTACAACATCATACATCCCTCGCATTGCAGACCCACCAGAGGCGATCTAACTCTGGTGCAACCACCTTTTCTTAACCGCTAAAAAGACATAATGGGGAAAATCTTTTTTTTTATACTGGACGGTTGTTGACCTCATCCCAATCAAATACAAAGCACCGCGCTTCCGATTGGTTGTTAGAACCAGCCAATCAGACAAACTCCATATTTAAATGGACAACGTAGCCAAAAACACTTTTTCTTTTGTACGGAATACTAAGCTTGTAACGAGGTAAGTCAACATTTTCTTTAGTCATGCTAAAAGAGGAATTACTTTAATGATTTTTCTGTATCAAAATACCATTTTTGTCACTTTTTATTTATTATTTAGAGCCCCCTTTTTTATTTATTTATTTTTTATTTATTTACATAATTACAATTGTGTACGTATTGCACAAACGGCCGTGACTTTTAATTTTTTTTGTTTCTATTTTACTTATAATTTTTCTATTTACATGGTGATATTTGCTTTGTAATTTGCTTTTAGAATATAATAGATAATATAATGATGTATAAAAAAAAACTATAGATAAAAAAGGAAATAAAAGGGATTAGAGAAAAAAATCATCAGAGCCTTTAGATTCCTTGGCTTCAAAATGGAGATAGTTTCGAATCTCAAAATAGTTAATTTCCTTGACATCACCTTCAATTTGTCCAAAAACTGCATTATTCTTCAAATTAGAGCAGTTTATGTATATTTATCTGATAAAGACATTGCTATGTTGTGTCATTTTTGTGGAATCTAGTTACTTACACATATACCACATACAAAAAACCCACACAAAAACACATAATTTATAAGACTAGAAACGGCTACACGGCGTCGCCTGGGTAGAGGAGATTTTTAAAGTTAGTCCCGCAGATCCATTATTACTTCATTGTAAGTTAAATCCTCGTGGGATGCCCTATTTAAATCCCTATGTAAAAAAAATAGACCTTGCATTGATCCAGCTACTCTGAAAAGAAATATTAATATCTACTATGTAAAATATTAGATGAAAAAAAAATCCATACTGTTATCATTTATATTTTATTTTTTAATTATGTTCACGAATATAAATCAAATCTCTATTATTTTTGCTCAAAAACCAAGCCCTGGTGATATTTAATGTGTATATACATATTTACTCTGACGTTAATTGTTTTATTTTCAAAGTTTCCTCCAACATACATATAAACAAAACTGCCCCTTATATATGTATAGATAGATAACACGATAGATTACTTAACCCTTTCCTAAATAGTAGCTTCAATACCGCTACGGAGGGGTGTTACATCGTGAGACAAGCAAGTACACCGTTCGTCTAGTGGCCATCTCAAAAGGTTATGTACAAAGTATTTTAAACTTAATTTCTAAAATCGAACCGATTGCTTCGATCTTCAGAAAACAAAACGCTAAACTATATTTCACTCTTGACTTAGAAATTAGTCGCAGTCAGGATGTTTCCGTCAAATCATCTGACCCAGCATTAACAGGAAGGTTAGTTTTAAGCAAAACTATTCTCTATCCAAAACAGAGAGACGCCATTGGAGTCAATTTGGCGGGAGATTTTTCGCGCCTTGCAGTTATTTTTAACTTTAGAGTCGTTCGATTAGATTTACCAGTTTAACACAAGAGCTGCTGTAAAGTTAGGGTACACATGAAGCTCTAATTTCACAACATTACTGCCACTTTCCCTCTCCCCTCTCTCTCTCTCCCACCCTCTCTCTCTCTCTCTCCCTCTCTCTCTCTCTCCCCTCATCTGTGTTTTCCGTTTTTGCCTCTAGGGCAGCGATACTTAACCTTTCTCATTTCTTTCCACCCAATTTCAAATCACCAAAGAGTGCTCAACCCCCCTAACCCAATTTTCCATAAAAGAACATTTCTCGTCTGGACTTCTTCAATGGAACACTGTATCCTTTCCAAGTCTAGCTGACCCGTTCTTCACCATTGACCGGGGAGGTGGGGGGGATCTCTGGTAAATCATCCTTGAGGAGAGACGTGATATAAGAAATTCAAGTAAATGATGTCAAATGTCTTCAGATATCACAGTTATGTCTATATCTTCCGATTATATATGTTTTAACTTTATGGAGGCGTGTGGAGTAGTAGTAAATAGACACGATGTAACAGGTTCAGATCCTGGACAAAGCTATTTGCATTTCACATAGCCTTTATATATATTTATCAACTCCTCCACACGAGCAGGATACGACACAAGGTCAATTTCTTAAGCGGAGTTTAACAGGTTTGAATTCAGAGTTTTCCTTCTCCTAGACCGGTTACCTAGCCATGGTTAAAGAACCCAGTCTGCCCTGCTATTTACCCATAGCTGGAGGGAGAGTAGGATTCATACCTTTCCCAAGGGTATTAGCGCTAAGTGAAATGCATAGCCTTTATACCCTTGGGAAAGGTATGCATTCAACTACCCCCCTCCAGATATGGGTAATTTTTAGGACAGATTTGGCTCTTGAAACTTGGCTAGGTAATAAGCCTAGTACAGCGATCACCAAACTTTTTTCACTCTGAGCCGGTTAATTTTAAAAAAGCAACGAGCGCGGGCCACATTATTATTGTGTTCAATACTTGCTAGCGAGAATGAAATCTTTGAGAAAAATATGTAAAATAAAATTTATCTTTCCATGTTATATTCACGGATGTTATATTTCCATGTTATATTCATGGCGTAAGATACACAAAAACAAATTTAACCATATTTATTTTCAAAACATTATCAAAGAACGCAACATTAGCAGAAAGGTTTGGTGAGATTTGTGAAAGTGAAGTTTGCCTTTTAAGATATCATCAATGTTTAGTTTGGAATTGCTACATACAACCAAGAGAATTACTTTCAATTAAGTTTATCAGCCATGAAACCACGTTTCATGGATTCAAATTTCTCCAAGCGTAACTTTCCAGTAAACTTTGAATATGTTGCTAGATATACCGTCGGCGGGCCTGATAAAATGCCTTCGAGGGCCGAATCCCTGTTTTAGTAGAAGGTGTTACAATCTTATGGGCCATCTTGTAGTCTTTGAGCAAGACCGCATGTCCACTGGAATTGGATCCTTGGTAATCCTCTGATAAAGAATCCTTTGGTTCTTCTGGTAAAGAGTTTCTGGGTATTGTAAGTCCCTCCTCAATGAGTGGTAGTATAACTATGGTCAGTATCAGTGTTTAAGTAGTGTATCAGCCCCGCAGTATAACTAGTGATTGGCGAAGCAATAAACCACGTGACTACGGTTAGTCTATAAATCCAGGAGGGGAATTGTAGCACACCTTATATCACCGAATAACTTGGTGTAATGGTTAGCAAGCTAGATTAGCAGACCATTGTTAGTGAGTTCGATTCTCACTGGGCGCCCCACACTTCTGGCCTTGTGCTATATCTAAGCTAAGCTTAGTAAATAACTATATCACCGAATATTTAGGGCACCTCAGGTTGTGTAATGGTTAGCAAGGAAGACTGGCAACCCATGACTAGTGAGTCCGAGCCTCACTGGGTGCCCCTTAAATTCGGCCTTGTGCCATATCTAAGCGAAGCTTAGTAAATAACTATATCACCGAATATTCCAACAGAAGGAAAACTCTAAATTCAAACCTGTCAAAATTAGGAAATTGACCTTGTGTCATATCTTGATTGTGCGGAGGGGGGCGGGTTGATATATATGGTTTGGCTTTTGTTTTATTTACTTCTTTTACTTATTGTAACCAATTTTTTATAAGTTTTAGCAGTTTCAGAAATGTTAGGCATTATTTTATTATAATTATTATATTAATTTTCGTTAATTCTTACTTGTAACCCGATGAAAAAATCAATTACAATTTTTTTTAAAATATTCATATTAATTTAATTCTATTTTTGTATCTACATTTGAATATTAGTTTGAGAAATGAAATAATATTCAAATTTAGACACAATTATTTCATCGAATGAAATTTCTAATTTATTAATTTTACTAGCAAAATAAAAAAACGGCCTCCGGGCGATGTAAAATAGATTTTTTAAACATATTGCCTGAGGGGTGGGAGTTGAAAATTCAATGTCAGCGAGTTTGTACCCTAAGTAAGTAAAATCACCAAATTGATTAAAGGATTAAAAAAACAAACAATTTGAAATGTAAACTTTAAATATGTATTAAAATAAAAACAAACTATATATAGATATATAATACTAGTCATGTATTTATTAAAATGTGTTTTAAAAAACAATGAAGACTGTCTAATGTTGCATGCTCACATTTTGAATATCTTCATCACCATTGCTCCCTGGTCCACTCTGACCCGGAGTGGTAGTACCTGTTAGGGTTCCATCTATGGGTTAAATAGAAAACATGAGTTTATAAACAAAATTGTATTATCCATTAAAAATGAAAGTATTTTCAAAACTCTGTTAACATTAAACATTTTTTTTACGAATAGAAATATTCGGCATAAAATAACCCAAGGGGTTGACATACCGTAAAACCCAACCAACCAACCAAACGAATCTATCTGTAAAGCAAATGTCCGTTGGTAAACATTTTAAACTTGAATATTCATAATTCATCATTATCGAATAGAAACTCATTTCGAATATATTTCCTGTTTCAGAATTAGCAATTAATGCTTATTTCTGATTTCTGTAACGATTAAACACGAAATGAAATGTCGGTATTCATCGAACTGGAGAGACTGCCATTAAATCTCATCACACTAATTAATGACACTCAATCTTTTGTCGACCGTTCCCCCCAAAAAAACTCTTCAATCCAATTCATTCAACAAGAAGAAAATGAATGACAACTTTATGCAAATTGCATATAATTTATGCAAGAATCTCAATTATCGATGAATTACTCGGGATATTCAAGACAATAAAGACAATTCTGAAAAGATGTAAAAGAAAAGCGGAAAAAGAAAGATTGAAATTGTTTTTCTTAAAAAAATAAAAATATAAAAATGTAGCGTCAGTGTGAGAAAAGCATGAAGTCAGTATCAGCCAGTCAACGAGGGAGTCTATCCCCTTTTCAATAGCACTAGACCAAGGAGATTGTTTTAGCATCTGAGATGGAGCGCCACACCTACGATCAGCTTCTTACTTTACCGCACAGATCCCTGTGCTACTGATACGCTGAGTTGGCGGGGACCGGTATCAAACTAGGAACCTTGTGGTTTCTAGCCGAACACTCTACCGACTGAGCTAACATATATATATTCCTCTAGGACAATGAAAAGTCTCATGAAACCACAGTTTACCTTGCGGCTCTACCTTATCCCAAGAAAAGGCTAAGAGAGTAAAACCAGAAAACAAATTCAGAGCTGGAGTCCCTAAGTTGGGTGGTGCTGAATCTTAGTACTTCACAGCAACTCCTGCGGAACCGCCGTAGTTCCTATGTTTACTTTTTCATAACCCTAGAATCATCCAGTGCGAAGATGTTTCAAAGTAAACTTTATCTTCAGAGACGATTTTCAGAAATGGACGCGTTTTTTGTGTCGTTATTTGATTTATTTATTTTTTTATGTTATAAACACGCATCTCGTGGTGTTCTTTTTTTTTAACGCCACGCAGAATGTCGTGATAGTCGTAATATATATATATATATATATATATATATATATATAGAGAGAGAGAGGAGAGAGAGAGAGAGAGAGAGAGGGAGAGAGAGAGAAGAGATAGATAGATAGATAGATAAATATGCATAATAAAAAAATAAATGAAGAAAAGTTTGCCTTAAAAAATGCTCAATGATATTACGGCACAGCAGGTAAAATTTTTTTTTTTTTAATGTAATTATGAACATTTGAAATCCGCTAATTGACATTTCATGTCACGTGCACAATCATCAGACTGACATTTCTCACTTTCTCTCCCCACTCTCTCTCCCTCCCCTTCTCTCCCCCTCTCTCTCTCTTTCTCTCTCTTAGCTCAGTCATTAAAAGGTTCGGCTAGAAACCATACGGTTCCTAGTTCGATACAGACCCTCGCCAACTCAGCGTATGAGTAGCACAGGTATCTGTGCAGTAAAGTAAGGAGCTGATGGTAGGTGTGGCGTTCCATCTCAGACGCAAAACAATCTTCTTGGTCTAGCTCTTGTGAAAAGGAGATATACTCCCTCGCTGTTTGATTGTTACCGATTTTAGGCCACTCCGACGAATTTACTTACTTACATATTGAAATATTGCAATACCTCTGAATTAGACATATCAAACGTTGTAATAATCACATTCGCAAACTGCGGTACTTTCACAGGTTCTGCTAGTCTTACAATATCAGTATAGAGCAATGGTTCTCAACCTTTTTTTTTACCTATTGACCTCCTTTAATCCTATTCTACTCTGGTGGACCCCACATAGCCATTCGTTGTTTTAAAATCCCATTGTATTTTTATAGTTAAATACATTTTAATTGCCTGGGTCCCAAAAAATGTTATATGGTCCCAGGGGTCCATATGGTCCCCGTTTGAGAACCACAGTTATAGAGAGAATCCAAGTTCAATAATAATCATTTGTTTTCACCGTTATATGATATTACATATTCCTATTGAATACAAATAATTTGCACAGTTATATGGTTTCAAGTATTCTTATCAAATACTAATAATCTGTACAAAATTATATGGTTTCATGTAATTGTTCTTCAATAATAATCATCATTTATTTGCACGGTTAAATGGTATCAAGTACTCCTATTTGTCTGAATTTTTAAGTTGATGCTTGATGTGTATAATTTTGATTATTCAGACTGTTATATATATATATATATATATATATATATATATATATATATATATATATATAT
>CM042162.1:6146401-6148901 GCA_023376005.1 Doryteuthis pealeii
TGTAGTTTTAGTTACACACAGACAGACACCTGTTACATACTGGACCCGTCAAAGAACGCAAACACTTGTATTTAGGAAAATGTAAGATGAGATGTTTATTCCCTCGGTTGTGTACAGCTGAGAGTCGTTGGCAGGGTTACGCAAACGTGGAGCCTTCGGGAGTTCTTTTCAAGTGATCTCGAATCTGATCGTTGTCTGTCTAATCGATCTCTACGGGCTTCTTTTATTGTAGTCTGACTCCCAGTGTCACGCCTCTTTGTTCGTGACACCTACGCAGTTTTTCTGTAGACACGCCTCTTCGCCCACGCAGGCTGTTTTCATTGGCTATGGGCTACGCCTACAGATTTCTGCACCTAAATCATGTCAAATGTTCACCTGCATTTCCAGGTGCAAAAGGTCAGGTCAGGGCGTTCGGCTAGGAATCACAAGGTTCCTAGTTCGATAGCGACCCTCGCTAACTCAGCGTATGAGTAGCACAGGGATCCGTGCGGTAAAGTGAGGAGCTGATGGTAGGTGTGGCGCTCCACCTCAGATGCTAAAAAAAATCTCCTTGGTCTAGCGCTATTGAAAAAGGAATAGACTCCCTCGCTGTCTGGCTGATACCGACATTAGGCCGCCCCGACGACTTTTTACTTATATATATATATATATATATATATATATATATATATAGAGAGAGAGAGAGAGAGAGAGAGAGAGAGACAACGCCACTGAATCACCAAGGAAACTGAGCCAAGAAAGTTTATCTGTGTAATGACGTCAAACGTCGGCCTAAGTGTTAGGAAATGGATATAATAGATAGTTATTCTCTTCTTTCCAACATGGATTGACATATTTCTCTGAATGTTTGAGATGAGGCTTGATGATTAGTATTATCTGCGTTATTCGGCATATTGTCCCCATCTTTATTGTTATTTGTACAACGTTTCGGCCGATATGCCCTCCGACCTTCTTCAGGTATTTCTTGTCGGACTCGGGAACCTTCTCGGACTCGGGAACCTCCTTTTCGGACTCGGGAATTTTTCTTGTCGTAACATTGTACAAATAACAGTAAAGATGGGGACAATTGTCCGAATAACGCAGATAATACTAATGGATTGACATGCTGTGAAAACCAACCAGCCAACCAACCAACCAACCAACCAACCAATCACAACGAGACAATGCATGGAGATAATGGAAAACTTTATGCAAATCAAATATAAGTTTGATAATTTATGCAACAAGTAGATAATCAGAGAAACACTCAATAGATGTTTCCAGTTGCGCTGAGACATATATCGATTTAGTTCATTCATCTAATGGAAATGCAAGTTTAGCCCGGTTGAATATCAAGCTGGGGGGGGGGGGTCGGGTTGTGTGGAGGGGGTGGGGGTTGATAGACAAAACCGGAATGACTAGATCAATAAAAAGAAAATCCCGTGACGGATAAAGGAAATTGATTTTTGTTTTCTTCTTTATCATGACTCGATCATACAGATCGAACTCAAAGTTTTAGCTGCCGCTAAATATCCAGTTTAGATTCAAAATGGATCTGTATGAGTTTTCCTCATGTCGTTAAATTACACTGGTTTACAAAAAAATAATTTTTTGTCTGAGGCAAGAATGTGAATAGGTGTTTTTTTTACTAATTTGGGTGTGCTGAATTCAAATTTATAAACAGTTTTGCCCTATCACCTCTAGTTTTCTGTCTTTTAAATAGTCTCATTTTAGTATATACAGAGTATATACGTGCTTATTTCAACAGTTGCAACAGCTTATTACAGATAAAACTGGATAGATAAAGAACATTGACGGAATAAATATACTTGGATGACACAATGTACACAATTCATAGTACCGGAGATAGTTAGAAATGTGTTTTCTTAAATGATCTGCTGACTGCCAGTGCACTACTGGCCAGTGCACTACTGGCTGTTGATTGAGACGTGTTGGCTACGCTTAACTGCCAAAAATCCGTCTTGATATATAGCTATATATATATAATGTAATGGTATCACTTACATTTATTGCATAATAACTAAAAAAGAAACATAAGTCACACAATATTAGAAATTAACCCTGAATGCATGTACGCCTTTATGTACAGTATGTGTACAAAATGTACAGTATGCATATGTAAAAAACTAGAGGTAATGAGTAAAAACGAATTTCAAATCTGAATTCAGCATCCCCAAATTAGGTTAAAACAGCTATTTTGTGCTTGCCTCAATTTCTTTGTAAACCAGTGTTATCTTAACTAGCAAGAATATGCACCCTCCGGTCGTAAGTATTAAAGTTTTTATTTAATAAAATATAGAAAGACTAACAAAATTAAATAAGAAAGCATATAAAAAGACAACACTTATTCCAATTTTATTTTAATTGGTTTCTATATAAAATCATTCTGTTACGTTGCGGTATATAATGTAGCGGGTATATCACGGGTATGGTCACAGTACCAAAAGCGATATATGTAGTAGTCGCTTAATGAAAACACAATACATGGGTATAGTAGGAA
>CM042162.1:6153901-6183901 GCA_023376005.1 Doryteuthis pealeii
TTAATTGTACGACCATTATCATCTAAAAATGAGACCGTATTATTTCTATGATGTGGGATTTAAACTATTCATTTCATATAATCTTAGATCTATATATTAATACTCATATTCCTTAATTGTACAGCCATTATCATCTTGCAACACCCTCCGGTTAAAAAGGAGACCGTATTATTTCTATAATGTGGGATTTAACCATTTCATTATATATAATCTTAAATCTATTTATTACTACTCATATTCCTTATTTGTACGGTCGTTATCATCTTGCGACACCCTCTGGTTAAAAATAAGACCATCCATATCGTTCAAAATAAAATGCAAAAATGTAAATTATGTTTATCTGGTATTACTTATCCGCAGATTTCTTATTTCTTATGAGGGTCGCCATCTTGGCTAAATAGTAAACCATTCCGTTTGTATTAGAAAGAAAGAAAGAAAGGTAAGAAAAATGAAATGCTACACAGAAAATCTATAATAAAAAAGAAAGAAAGAAAGAAAGAGAAAGATATAAAGAAAGAAAGTATAAAGAAAGATATAAAGAAAGAAAGATATAAAGAAAGATAGAAAGAAAAGAAAGAAAGAAAGAAAGAAAGAAGATAGAAAGATAGAAAGGAAGAAAGAAAGAAAGAAGAGGCATGGGTAAATATAGAGCAAGGCGATGATCCCGCGGAACCGATAACGATAATCTCGTTCAATCTAACAAATGAAAGGATGAAAAGAAGGATGGAAAATAGTGAGTGAAATTTAAATCAAGATTATTATAATTGTTACATATTGAAGTATATTGTAATTGCTCTAAGTAAACATATCAAACATTGTAATAATTAAATTATCACACTGTGGTATATCCACAGGTCCTGCTAATTATAACAAATACCATTTAGTTTTCATAGCTATGAAATTGTCTTGAATGAAAGTGTCTTTTAAATGCGTATAGAATAATTGAATATTCCTTGAGTGTAAATTCATAGGAATACTATTTTTGCAGTTTGGTATTCAACCTATTCATTTAATGAATACTAGCAGGACCTATTAATATACCACGGTGTGATAATTTAATTATTACAACGTTTGATATGTTTACTTAAGAGCTATAAATAGTTCAATATGTAAAAAGTAAAATAATGTTGATTTGACTCTCTCTCACTCATTTTTTTACTTTTTTCCCCTCATTAGATTTTTTCATTATGTTAATTGAAACAGATTATCGTTATCGCTTCCGCCTACTGACTTTCTCTCTCTATATTTCCTATATTCTCTTTCTTTCTTTTATAGTATATTCTTTCTGTGTACCATGTCCCTTTTCGCCAATGAGAGACGAGGACAGAAGTCATTTAAGATCGTTTGTGTAACGTAATGATTACGGTCTACGGGGAATTTGGAGATTGATGGGAACATGGTAATGCTGGAGAAAGAGATTGTTAGATTGAAACGGATTATCTTTATCGCTTCCGCCTACTCACTTTCTGTTAAGTTTTTAAATGCCATCCTTGGCCAGTTGAAAAGGGCTTAGAGTAAGTAAGTCCTGAGTTATGGAATCCTTTGGAAAGAGAATAAGTCCTATCCTGCGTATTGTTAAAGGTCTAGTGATTTAATCCTATATCAGCCGTCCACGAAAGTCAAAGTAGTTATGGTCAGTATGCTCCATTTAAGTATTGTATTAACAGCAGAGTTCTGCCAGTGATTGGCCAAGAATTTGAACACATGGTTCTCGCCGAGTCTATAAGTAGGAGCGGGTATCTAGCGCACACCTTACATGTTCCTTTTTGCCAATAAGAGACAAGGACAGAAATCATTTAAGATCGTTTGTGTAGCGTAATCATTACGGTCTACGGGGAATTTGGAGATAGATAAAAAAACGGTAATCGGATTTCTTGAGAAAGAGAAGAAAAAGAAATAAGAACAAAACGAGGTTAAAGTTTGGAAGGGTAAATATTCAACGGGGTCAGCCATTGACCGACCAATGAACGAACTAGATTTAAAAATAAAAAAGGAAGTTCCTGGTTTCGAGCGGAAGCTGATGCGACCTTCCCCCACCCCCAGGATTACAAACGGAAGTAACGAAAATTTTCATTGACCCGAAAAGTGTCGAACGCGTTTGTTGGGACTCCGTCGTGGCATATCTGGGGTAACAACGAACAACGAACAGCGCACATGAACGTGATTTAAGATAGAACAGCTCGACCTTACACCCTCTCTCTCTCTCTCTCTCTCTTTCCCTGAAAAAAAAAGAACCTACGGACCTAGAAAGAAATAAACAATCCCTTTTTTGACTTACGACTTTCGTGTGTGGTTACTTCGAGGTAAGGACGACTACTACTAATACGAACGACTACTACTACAGCTGATATTTTGCCCCAATGCAACAGTTTGCAACTGTCCTCTACGAATTTGTCATCATTACAGATTCCTTAAATGTTCCATCTTCATCTATTGTACTTTTGGACTTATGATATTTTTTAAACTTTCTTTTGTAGCCGGAACATTTTCCTGAACTTTTTGATAATTATATACACTTTTATTGCAAACTCTTTTGAGCTTTTTTAATGATAAATATGCTTATAATTTAAAAAAAGAAAATTTATTTTATTTTTAACAAAAAATACGCATTTTAATTTTTTTTGAAAATTCCGGTACTGATCGAGAGCGTTCTGTGCCTCGTGATTAATAATATATTTATTTCGTCTTTCCGTTTACAATGTTGCTTTGATAAAGACCTCATATGGTCGAAAAGATTTCTGTCAGCAAAACTTTTAACATCTTTTTTTTCTACAAACTTTCTACACACACACACACACACACACACACACACACACACACACACACACATATATATATATATATATTTGTTAAAAAAATCGATGGGGTAGTCTATTGTTGGTATCCACCAGACAGCAAGGGAATCTATCCCCTTTTCACTAATGCTAGAATAAAGAGGTTATTTTTGCTGAGGTGGAGCGCCACACCTACGTCAACTCCTCACTTTTGACACATATCAGATTACCAAGCTTTGTTGCTCATGCACTTCGTTATTTCAGCTTGTTATATAGGACATATGTCTTCAATATTGAAACATATCGATTACCCTGTGATTGCCATGGTGATTCTATATTGAACCACTGATAGGAGATTGGAATAATTGAGTATCCACTCAAAAGATCAATCACGTACTTATCGTTGTATCGAACTGGAAACCAACTGAAAATATAACTTTAAAAGATTGGACGCTGATTATTATGGTGATTATTGATTCTTTAAAACGATTAGTAAAAATCAATATCGACATAAGTATATACTCAAAGCTTATTGATTTTTTGGAGCTCTTTTGATCTCTTTTCAATAACTCACAGAATCTGTTGGGTTTAAGAGTTCGATTATCTTGGATAACCGACATGTATCCATACACACTCAAGTATATATATATATATATATATATATATATATATATATATAAATATATATATATAAGAGGCATATATATGAAATATATAAATATATAGAGAGAGATATATAAAAAGTATATATATATATATGACATAATCCCCACAATATATATATATATATATATATATATATATATATATATATATATATATATATATATATATATATATAAAAGTTCATTTTATTGACCCAATCATCTACAAAATAATTATCCGATTTTCGATTGTGGCTCCATCAAATATACCTTAAACAAACGAATGCTATGAATTATTGTAATATTATATATATATATATATATATATATATATATATATATATATATATATATATATATATATATAGAGTATATATATGAAATATATAAATATATAGAGAGAGATATATAAAAGTATATATATATAAATATAACATATCCCCACAATATATATATATATATATATATATATATATATATATAAAAGTTCATTTATTGACCCAATCATCTAAAAATAATTATCGATTTTGATTGTGGCTCCATCAAATATACCTTAAACAAACGAATGCTATGAATTATTGTAATAATCTTCAAAGTTTTTGGTATAGTGCAACATTTATTATTTCCTTCGTTGCCAGTTATTTACTGAAGACTGAGTGACAGCAAGTCTGCTCAAGTCTAGACCGGCAAAATCCACTAAATGACGAGTACTTGGGTCTGATTTTCTGTTCGGGTGTGGGTGCCATCTCAAAGTAACAGATAATTTTAGGGTCCAATTCCAGAACAACATCTGATTTGTACAGGAAAAATTGTCAAATCTTAGTTTCTTGCACAATTCACAGTGAATAACTTTTCCCACCCAGTCATGGTAAATCTTTTATTCCTCTTGTAACAATATACTACAATTATTATTATTACTAGCAAATATATGCACCCTCCGGGTGCAAGTATTTTAGTTAAATTTTATAATAAAATATCATATTAAATTAAAAGGCCAATGAAACTGAATAAGAATGTAAATAAAAAGATTTTGAACAGAGGGGGTATGATTGAAAAATAGAACAACTTTGAAACTAACTCTTCCATCATTTTCCGTTACTCCCGTCTTTCATTGGTAAATTTTCCTAATTAAAATGTTTAGTTAAAATAGGAAGTAAAGAATAATATTACAGTTATTTCTTCTTGTTAAGGGATTTCTTTTAAGATTTATTGAAGAGATTTTTGCTCATATTCAATAAGATAAAACCAAACAATTAGAAATCAATAAGGTTTGAATAAAAATAAAATCATGGAGAATATGATGTAAATAACTAAAGGAATTGTGACTTGTATAGTAATATAGTTTCGGTTACAGATAGACAAACCCACAATCTCCATTATAATAAGATTATTTATTATATTTATTATTTCTCCATTCGAGTTTTTCACACCTGCAGAAGCCGGTGGTTCACTGGAGGCTGAGTGACAGCAAGTCTTTCAGGTCTCCAAGACTCTTCTGAGTATTCCAGCCAATCTCGATAATGCTGTAGTCTGGATGGTCTCGATTCTTCCTCCGATTTTTAATTCATCCAGACTCCTTTCTAACCCCTTTGGGATTGTTCCAAGGGCCCCAATCACAATCAGCACGACCTTAACCCTCATGTTCCACAGTTTTTTTTTAGTTCTCTGACAAGGTCTAAGTATTTATTTATTTTTTGGTTTTCTTTCATTTTCACTCTGTGATCAGCCGGGACGGCAAAGTCCACGAGATGACAAGTTTTCCTCTTCTTGTCAAGATCTGGTCTCCTGGCCGGGATTAGGTGATCCGTCTGTACCTCAAAGTCCCAGATAATTTTGTGTGTCTCATTCTCCAGGACAGATTCAGTTTGTGCATATACCATTTATTATTATTATTATTATATTATATTATCATTATGTTTTCACACCTACCGTAGCTGGTGCCTCACTAAAAGCTGAGTGACAGCAAGTCTCCTCAGGTTTCAGGATTCTTCTGGGTATTCTAACCGATTCCAAAAGTGAAGTAGTTTGAATGGGCTCGATAGTTCTTCCGATTTTCTATTATCCCAAATTATTTTCCAGAGCTTTGGAGACCGTTCCAAGGGCACCAATTACAATTAGTAGGACCTTTACCGCCATGTTCCACAGTTTCCTCAGTTCTCTGGCGAGGTCTAGTAATTTCGCTCTCTTTTAATTTCTTCTTGTCAATCAATTCTAGGTTCGGTCTTCTGTCCGGGATTAGGTGATCCGTCTGTACCTTGAAGTCCCAGAGAATTTTATATCTCGTCCTCCAGGTTACAGGTTCAGGTTTGCGCATCTACCATTTAGTTGTATGGTGAAATCTGAATTTCTTGCACAATTCCCAATAGATTGCCTATTATTATTATTATTATTATTATTATTATTATTATTATTATTATTATTATTATTATTATATTCACTCCTTTTGAATTTTTCACATCAGCGTTAGCTGATGTTATTTCACTGGTGTATCAGTGACAGCAAGTCTCCTCGGGTCCCCAGGACACTTCTGAATATTCTGGCAGATTGCAGTAGTGCATGTCTTTTTTCCAAGCTTTTTGGGACCGTTTCAAGTGCACCAAACACAATTGGTATCACTTTGACTTTCATATTCCATAGCCTTTTCAGTTTTCTGACAAGGTCAAGGTATTTGTCCATCTTTTCGTTTTCCTTCATCTTCACTGATGATCTGCTGGAACTGCAAAATCCAACGGTTGACAAGTTCTTTCTTTTTTATTAATCAACACTAGGTCTGGTCTTCTTGCTGGGATAAGGTGATCCATTTTTTTATCTCAAAGTGGCAGAGAATATTATTCTCAAGAACAGATTCTGGTTTATGCTTATACCATTATTATATTATTATTATTATTATTATTATTATTATTATTATTATTATTACGAGTCTTTCGCACCAGCGTTGGTATTTCTTTCATTGAACTATTTGTGCAATGTCATTTCATTGTTCATTGATTGATATTTAATCGAATGAGAGCAAGTTTTCTCCGATCTCCAGGACTATTCTGAGAATTCTAGCCGATCTTAGTATTACAAATAATGAGGAAAAGGTCTTGTATCTGGTGGATCTGAACGGTTCAGTAAAAGGAAAATGTGGAAAATAATACTTGGACCTTGCCAAAGAACTAAAAAAAGCTTTGGAACATGCTGAGGGTCTTAATGTACTGAGTATGACGTTAAACTCTATCTGATGGTGAAGTTCCAATTCTGGAGCGCTTGTAGAATCTGCGGTACAATTTTATCATCATTACTCCTTGGTCCACTCTGACCCGGATTGGTAGTACCTGTTAGGGTCACATCAATGGGTTAAATAGAAAAAAATGATTTGGCATAAAATAACCAAGTGTTGACATGCCGTAAAATCAAACCAAGTAACAAACCATAACCCCTACCAAAAACCACACAAGGTTTGGCATTAAATAGTCAACAAGGGTTGATAGCAATTAAAAAATGCAAGCATCTAAAATTATCTACTAATAAATCATTTAATAACAAAAAATATTTACCTACAAACTATTCATTTCCAAATGAAATTTACAGAAAAACAATTTTTGGCATTAAATAGCCCAGAAGTGTTGATATGCCATTAAATATAATAACCTAGCAAAATTATCTGCTAACCTTTGTCTCTCTGCTCTAACAATTCATTTAATAAAATATTTATTCCCTTGTAAATCATATAAACAAAAAAACTAAATTTGGCATTAAATAGCTGTGTTTTGTGTAAAACCCGCTAAGAGTGAAATAATATTCTAACATAGTCATTTGACACATGTCAGATGGAGATATTTGAAAGATTCTTTTTTGACAAGACATGAAGGAAATCCTTAAAAGTTCAAGTAGATTAGTTAAACGGATTATCGATAATCTGCAGAAACAATGTGGCTAAATATTCTAAATCGCGACAGATGAAGGTCATGTCAAACAATGAGTAAATATAGTGGTTTTGGGTTGGTTTATTTTGTTTTACGGCATATCAACTCAGTGGGTCATTTAATGCCGATACAGTTTTGAAATGAATTATTTCTTAATATATATATATATATATATATATATATATATATATTGCCGAGTTTTCACAGATCAATGTTCATTATAAACACCTACCCAGGTTTCATGCCAAGGCGCAATCATCAGGTTGTTGTGTAAGATCCCATGGTGTTTGTTGAAGATCTTTACTCAATGTCACATTCTGGCCGCAAATAACGTCGGTTACTTCTGCGGACGCTATTGTAGTTCGGATTTACTAAAAATAAATTTTTTCAAAAATTTGCATTTTTTTGTAAAAATGCCAACGAAGTTACCTCCCTTTATTCGTTAAAAATATAAATTTTTTATTTTGAAACATTTTTAAATTTTTTTATTTTAAATTAATTCCGTTTGATAAAGGATGCATATGTTTTCAAAAAACATTTTTATATATATGGTAGATATATATATATAAAGTGACAATTATTTTAATATGCTTTTCTGTTCACAAAAGAGATGTACTGATTTTTGTGTTTAATGTCTCTTACTTTTGAACAAATATTCTTACTACACGCATTTGATTCAATATTTTCCCCTCGGTAAGAAAAATGTCGATTAACGGCTCTGAATTACGTTAAAATATTCGACACTCCATTGTTTCTGCTCTCTCTCTCTCTCTCTCTCTCTCTCTCTCTCTCTCTCTCTCTCTCTCTCTCTCTCTCTCTCTGCTCTCTTTCTCTCACTCCGTCCCCAATCTCTCCTCTCCTCTCCTTCCCCCTTTCTCTCTCTGTCTGTCTGTCTCTCTTTCTCCCTTTATCTGTTTTCTTTCTCTCAGACATTTTCTTTCAACAAATTCATGTTCATCCTGTTCTTGTTTTCATCCATTCACCCATCTGTCTGTCTGTTTGTCTGTCTCTCTGTCTTTCTGACTTTCCCTCTCTGTCTACTTTCTTTTTCCTCTTTCCCTTCCTCGGTATCTTTCACTCTCTCAATTTCTCTCAGTTCCTCTCTATCTCTTAATTTCTCATTTCTCTCTCGAACTCTCCCATTATATATATATATATATATATATATATATATATATATATATATATATATATATACATATATATAAATATATATATGTATATATATGTATATGTATATATATGTATACATATATATGTATATATATATGTACATATATTTGTATATATGTATATACATATATATATATATATATATATGTAGATATATGAATATACACACACATATATACATATATGATATGAAATATTTTCATTTTAACAACATTATGTGTTTTCATATTCTTTTATCTATACACATATATATGTATATATATGCATGTATATATACATAAATATATATATGTACATATATATATACATGTATATATACATATATATATGTATATACAAACATATATATGCATATACATATATATGTATATACATGTATACATATAAATGAATATATATATATATATATATATATATATATAATAAACAACACGCTTTAAGCACTACACCACCTATGAATTTGTAAATTATTTATGGCCTGGCATTTCTGCTGTTTTGCAAAAAAGATAAAAAGATTCTATTCGTTCAAATACTTATGAGAAGTACATTTTATAACTTTTTGCTGGAAGCACCGTAGACAAAGTACTGGTCATAAATATTTGATCAAGCTCACTCTCTGTATTTGTATTGCCTCGCATAGGAGGGGGTCGTGAATAATTTTCAGCTACGAGGTATAAATGAATTTATTGGTTTGACAACACGTAGGAAACGGTTATCGTCCGATCAAATGGACTCAGTGACTCAGGTTCAAATCCTTAACTAGGTAGTTTGCCATTCACTTCGCACAAATATCATTGAAATTTCCTACGCATATGTTGGCAGGACAAAGTACCAAACACAGAAGTGCTGGAACGAGCAGACATGAACAGCATCCCCGCCATTATCTGCGAGAGACGCCTGCGTTGGCTTGATCACATCAGGAAGATGGACAAAGGCCGTATCCCCAAAGACCTACTGTATGATGAATTAGCGGAGGACACCGACCCAGTAGCGAGATCACGCAAGATGTCTGCAAGAGAAACATGAAGACATGCCACATTAATACCAACACATAGGAGGCTTGTGCAGAAGACCGTGCGACCTGGTGACTCCTCGTCAGACAAGAACGAAAAGGAATAAAAAAGAGAGGAAAGTAGCCACCGCAGAAAAGAGAGCCAATACGAAGGAGAGAAAACAGTAACTCCAGCAAGCATCACCGTTTGTTTGCAGTCACTGCACCAGAGATTACTATTCAAGAATTGATCTGTTCAGCCACTCCTGCAGTTGCAGATTTCTCTTTAAATGGACATTACGCCATCGTCTTTAGTAGCCTGAAGGATACCAACTAACCAACATGTAAAAAAAATCAATTCATCTATTTCCAGCTATGAATTATAGTTAAAGAATCATTCAAGAATTAAAGGTGTGCTTGCAGATTGAGTAAACTGATTATTTTCCTATGTATTAAAATCTGATAATCTATTTTGTAATTCAGGTGCGTAATAGAGGCGCGTGCTGTAATGGCCATAATTGTAGGAATTGGACAATGTGAAACGAGTTCAAATTCTGGACGAGGCTGTTTCCATTTCACATAACATTTATAAGCCTGGGAACGGTATGAATTCAAATAGTCTCCTTCCACTTATGCGTAAATAATAGAGCAGACTGGGCTCTTTAACTTGTTATGCAACGAATCTAGGAGAAGGAAAATATTTTTTTTATTTATGAGGTTAATTCAGTTAATGAATAATTTAAATTTTGCAATATAAACAATTTGCTTTACTATTTATCTACATTTTTGAGATGATTAGTATTATTTGTATTATTCGGACTATTGTCCTCATCTTTATTGTTATCTGTACAAAGTTTCGGCCGATGCGCCCTCTGGTCTTCTTCAGGTATTTCTTTGGAACCTTGTCGAATCCGACAGGAAATGCACACATCGGCCGAAACGTTGTACAGATAACAATGAAGATGAGGACAATAGTCCCAATAATACAATTAATACTAACTTTGCTTCATTATTCAATATAATCTTCGTTCTTTCAAATTCATTTTCCTCATCCCCAGAATATCTTAAGAGTTTTCGCCATTTGCTGTCGGTGCTCTTCAATTTTCATCATTGTTTGAATTTTTTTTCTACGCAAAAAATAACTTCATTTTTAATTAAATAAAATGCATCCTTTAAATTTTATGGGAAATTATTTCATGCATCAGAATTATTTAATAACACCAGTCGTGCCATAAAGAAGGCTAATTATACCAGTTTAGATTGAATTTTCCGTTTATTTTTATCGAGATGTTCTTTCTTTTTTTCTTTATTTCTTTCTTTCTTTCTTTCTTTCTTTTTTTATTTCTTTTGCATTGAAGCAGGTGATACCTTTCGTGGCTTCATCTTTATCTCGTTTGCTTTCTTCATCTTTATTTATTTATTTATTTATTTATCTATTTATTTCGTTCAAAACGTATGTGGCCCTTTGTAGCCCCTTTCTTTCTTTCGTTCTTTCTTTCTTTCTTTCTTTCGTTTGTATTGAAGCCGATGATACCTTCCGTGGCTTCATCTTTATTCGTTCGCTTTCTTCCTCTTTATTCATTTATTTATTTATCTATTTATTTCGTTCAAAACGTGTGTGGCCTTTTTTAAACGCCTATCTGTCTTTCTGTCTTCCTTTCTTTCTTTCTTTCTTTCGTTCTTTCTTTCAAACCGTTCTTTCTTTCACTCGTTTCCTATCTCTGTTCTTTCTTTCTTCCTTTTTTCCTTCTTTCTTACTAACCTTTAAAAAAAATCTTTTTAACGTTTTCTTTATTACCTTCTAAAATAGCAACTAACAAACAAACCATCGACCATTGGTCGGCAAGAAAACTTAATGATGGATGATTATAAACCAAGTTGGTTGGTTGAATTGTTGGTTGGTGTTTTGGTGATTTTATGCCGAAGACATTTGGCTTTCATTAATTCTCATTATACTTCTTTTTTTAAACTTAATTTTTTAAAACACATTTCTTTTAAACACATGTTTTTCTATTTAACACATAGATGGGACCCTAACAGGTACAACCACTCCAGGTTTAAGTTGACCTGGGAGCAATGGTGATGAAGGGTTATTCCCCATTCCCCAGTGCTCAAAATTGGAACTTCATCATCAGATAGAGTTTAACGTCATACACAGGACTTTGGGATCCTTAGCTACCGGCTTCTAGCACATAAGTTGTGGTTGGCCATAAGGGCAATAGATTGGGACAATGATATCGGTGCTAGGGCTTGACGTGACCGGGGATTTATCGGAAGGAGTCATTCTGACCGCACGGGCTAAAGTAGAGCGCTGCATGTCATGGACTACTCAGTCACCAGTGTTTCATCTTCCAGCAACACGGGTCGCCGGGGTGGTAGCCCCTTTTAGGGTCCATCTATGGGTGAAAATGCGTGTAAAATGTGTTTAAAAATTGAGTTTAACAGTAATTGGGTACCCAGCAAGAATTAATATAGCAAAAACGTCATTGGCATAAAATAACCCAATGGATTGACATGCCGTAAAACCCAAACAAACAACCAACAATCATGGATCGCTTTCGACGGCCCCGTGGGGCGGGGTCTTATCTCTCTGCAGAGGTACAGTCGGTGTACTCTAACGATGCAGCCTCTTCTCAAAATTAGAAAAGAAACACCTAAAGAAGGTCGGAGAGCACATCGGCCGAAATATTGTGTATAGAACAATAAAGATGAAGACAACAGTCCGAAAAATTATAATAATAGAGTGTCCTAGGTATGACATTAAACTGCTTCTAATGGTGAAGATCCAATTCTGGAACTCTGGGGAGTGTAGAGTGCCCCTTCATCGCCATTACTCTCAGGTCCACTTTGACACGAAGTCGTAGTACATGTTAGGGTCCCAATTATAGGTTAAATCGAAACAAATGATTTTAAAAAATGGTTTAAAATTAATATTAAAATTGCAATATAAGGGATTCTTCATCAATGCATTATTGAATATTCCATTTATTTAACGTGTCGCCCGTGCCATTCTTAATGTTTAATTTTAAATATCTTCCTCTGTCAAGCTCTGTCGGCTGGAGATTTTGAATACACCAACTGCAACTGTGCAGAGGGGTAAACCCCTCCCCCAATGTGGCCACCTGCTCATCGTCGGTGGCTACCCGGGATGCTTATATATAGAACCATGGTGGCTGAGCAGTTCATAAAAGGCAACACGACACTTTGACACTTACTTAGGCTACGGGTGATTAGACAAGTTCCCCCAATCAATCTGCTGCTTACTTCAAGCCCTAGCTTCTATATGATTGCCTTAAACATTTAAACCTTTTTGCAAGCCCCTTCTAGTGATAGAAGGTGGTGGTTGAGGGTCCTAATATCCTGGGTATGACGTTAAACTCCATCTGATGGTGAAGTTCCAATTCTGGAGCTCTGGGGAATGTGGAGTATTCCTTCATCACCATTAATCCCAGATCCACTCTGACACGGAGTACTTGTTAGTGTTCAATATATGGGTTAAATAAAAAAATGAGTTTAAAAAACTAATTACCCATCAAGAATGAATAAAACAAAAACGTCTTAGGTATAAAATGACCCACTGGGTTGACATGCGGTAAAAACCAACCAATCAACCAACCATCCAACCAGCAATCATGGGTCACCGTCTTGGGTCAACAGGTGGCCCCATTCTTACCACTCTGGGGTCGGTCTATTCAAAAGACCCAGCTGACAGAGCTGGTAGCTGACTGCAAAAGAATGGCTACTTCAACAATTCATTATTGAATATCCCACGTAATCGGCTGATTACATTAGGCTCTAGCAGTTGAAGACATAAAAGTCCCTTCGTTCTTTTTCCGAGAAGAAGCACGTAAACAATGGCAGCCATCTTTGATTCAACGTAATTTTCCCGAAGAAAACACGTCGCATTTCAAATCCATTTTAATGCATGTTTTTAACTCCAAAATATCATAAAATGTCTTTTTAGTAACAACTAATTAATTTCAAAAAATGCGCAAGTACAATTTATGGTAGGAATTTAGTCACTTAAAGTTCAAGATTACCAACAAACCAAACAAAATTTAGGTTATTTTATACTTAAATTAAATTACCACGATCATAAAATTCGGCAAACACCGTCTGCAATATAGAGAGAAAGTGAGAATGTGTGTGTGTGTGTGAGAGAGAGAGGGAAGAGAGAGAGGGGGGATACAAACTAATTGAGCAGAGGTGCAGTCGGTTTATTCTAAATCTGCATCTGACATCACTGATTATATAGTTGTTAGCAAGTTGGTATTTTCAAGGGGGATTTCGTGTGTTTTTTTTTTTTCGTTTTTGTATCCTTAAAAATATTTTTTTAATGCAAATTTTGAAAAATGTTAATTTCTCTCTTATACTTTGCAATGATTTATTTATTCATTTATTTATTGATTGTCACATCAAATCAAACCGTCTAGGGTTATTCAATGCATAGATTATCATCTCCCAACACGCCCTATTACCCTTATGGCAAGACCCAACGCTTTTTATCATATATGTGCTGAAAGGTCGTGGCTTAGGTTCTTTGTGTTCTATGTATGACCCAGCCTCTATCTGATTGATCTCTGGTGAATATTGAGTACCCATTCATCACCATTGCTTCAAGGTACACTCTGACACGCAGTGTAGTAACTGTTAGTGTCTCATATATGGGTTAAATATGGACTCGTCGCCCCGAGTGCAAATTCCGGACGTGGTAATTGCATTTCACTTAGCGCTAATACCCTTAGGAAACGTATGAATTCTACTCTGCCTCCAACTATGGGTAAATAGTAGGGCAGACTGGGCTCTTTAACCTTGGTTAGGCAACCGGTCTAAGAGAAGGAAATCTCTGAATTCAAAACTGTTTAACTCCGCTTAAGAAATTGACCTTGTGTCACATCCAGCTCGTGCGGAGGGGTTGGTAAATATATATATGGGTAAAATAGAAGAAAATTATTTTCAAAAATGTTAGAAAAATTCAGTTAAAAAAAATAATTGAAAAAACAAAATGTCAACATGGAGGATATTTCTCTCTTTTTGAGGGAAATAAAATTATACCATAGAATATAGACATGAAACTAATCAATACCATACAACATAATCCCCAATAATGCTAACACATTGTTAAAACAAATTACTAAAAAGTATAAATATAAATACACGATATGTATTACTTCCTAACCGTTAGGCATGACATAACCCCAGACGGATTGATCTACCGTTAAAATCAATAAACAATACAAACAAAACAAAATGGGTAAAATAGAAGAAAATCATTTTTAAAAATGTTAGAAAAATTGAGTTAAAAAAGAATTGATAAAACAAAATGTCTTCGGTAGAAAATGACCCAACATCGGTTGCCATGCCCTAAATTCCAACCAACAGACCCAGGGTGCAGGCTGTAATAGAATGGCTCCTTCAACAATGTCGTTATTAAATATCCTCCTTAATCAAATTATAACACCTGCCATTGTTTAATGTTTTTCTTTGAAATGTCCTTCATCTGTCAGGGTTTACACATTTGATGCTCATTATTCATACAGACTACATAATAATCCGATTATTTGTTTAACTTTAACGATTAAGCTTTTTCCTTCACGTCAAATTCAGAAAAAATATATGGAAAATATTTCTATGTGTCATATGTCAGACAAATGCTATGAAGTATTGCAAATAATCTTCAGAAATTTTTTTGCGTGAAGTTAAAGTTATTAATTCCTTGCTTGAAAGTCATTAAACTGCATCTAGTGGTGAAGTTTCAATTCTGGAGCTCAGGGGAATGTGGAGTTCTCCTTCATCACTATCATTCCCAGGTACACCCTGATCCGGAGTGGTAGTACCTGTTATAGATCCAGCTATGGGTTAAATAGATAAAGTAATGCATTAAAAATCCGTCTAAAAATGAATTTGAAAGGGAAATTTGAATAAATAAAAACTGTTACAGTTTTTGTGGCCATTTTTAGGCTTCTAGTGAGAGCACTTTACTTTGGAGATCCCTTGTGTTAAGCAGAGTTGTTTCTCGGTGTTCCTTACTGTTGGGTAAAATACTTTGGTTCTTCCTTGGTGTCCTTTAGTGTTGATTAGAATCCTTCGGTTGAGCTAAGTCCTCGATTGCAAATCTATTCGGCCATGGCGAATACAAGCAAATGAACAACTTTCCAGATTGGTGATTAAATAGTTAACTAACCACGTATTCACGCTGTTGATTAGCTAGTTTTAATCTCCGTGAGCACATTCGCTTATCATTAGATTATTATTTTTATAAAAATCGAACCGAGCACCTTGTAGTGGGTTATCGTTGGATCATCTACCTACTGAGCAAAACCAGTCTGTGCTACAATTAGTTCGTTTTCCCTTTTTGCGATTCCTCAAATATAGGACCAGCACCTTCTATTTCGCGTGTGCATGTATATTAGTCAATATTCTGAATAATCGAATTCTTAAAATATCTACACTTCGTATATTGTTGTAAGTTACCGCAATGAGATCAATGAAGAAATGAAATCAATAAACATTATGTAAATATGAATTTCGAAATCGATTTTCGATAATCGTTTTGTTGAATCAAGAATAATCTTAACTATCAACACTAACGTCATGCAAAGGTACGTTTCTTTTTTTTCGCAGTGGATGGTTCACATGGTCTTTATGAATAGTACTGCCAGTAAAACCATTTTTCTCTTTTTTTTGTTGGGGGGGTAGGGGGCTCTTCTCTCCTAATTCTTAATGGTAGAATCTTTTCAATTAGTTACTATATTCTGTAAATGCTCACGGTTTAATATGAATCCAACTACTAGAAGAGAATGAGTGCAGCATTTGATTGCTATTTTTGAAAGCGAGGTTGTGTTACAATTTTTGTGGCCATCCTTTAGGCTTCAAGCAAGAGCGCTTGTTTAGCGGAGAACCTTTGATTTAAACAGAGCGCGATCCTCTGTGAAGAATCCTTTAGTTGTTCATTGGTGCTCCTCAGTCTTGCAGGTCCTTCGTCAATGATTGTAATTGGACGTCTGTCATATCAGCGATTAAATAGTTAACCAACCACGTACTCGTGCTGTTGATTGGCTGGGATTTAAACCACGCGACCTCGCTTAGTCTATACATTTAAGTGGTAGATTGCAGCACGGCTTATATACTTCAAATAATTCAACATGTTGGTTGGTTGGTTTTTACGGCCTCCCAACACTTGAATTACTGTTGTAACGGAACAAAGGTTACTAAATGAGGAATAACCAAACGGAGGTTGGAAATGAAACGGAGTCTAAATACAATACTTGCCTGCGGCATGAAGAAGGTAAACTACTGCTAGTGGTATCAGACTACTCATTCAGCATAATACTCCCGTGTTTATGAGGATTGGTACATATCCCTTAATGTTCATAGGTAGGGTACATAACTGTTACTTTATAAAAATATAATGTTCGAAGTGATGTTTATATATATTTACCAGCCCCTTCGCACGAGCAGGATATGACACAAGGTAAATTTCTTAAGCGGAGTTTAACAGGTTTGAATTCAGAGTTTTGCTTCTCATAGACCGATTGCCTTACCAAGGTTAACGAGCCCAGTCTGCCTTGCTATTTACCCATAGCTGGAGGGAGAGTAGAATTCATACGTTTCCCATGGAGTAACGGCAGTATAGGATTACTTCACTCTCCCCAAAGTTTCAAATTGGAACCTCACCATTTTATAACCAAAAGGTAATACAAAATGAAAACTGTGTTATCTAAATAAAATAAACACTGCGACTATCAGAACAACATTTGTTTATATTAGTCTCTATTAAATGGAGCTTAGTGTAGATTTAAATACATTGATGAAAAAGAAAAACAGTTTTATTTCCCTTAAATCTTATGAAAAAAATGGATAAAAAGTAAAATTTTCAAGATGGCGAATAGAAGTTCATTAGAAACATTTCAGCTTCGAGTTTTTTTTTTGTTTTGTTTTTTTTTTGTTTTCTTGCTTTCTCTGAACTGTTGACGTTAGTGTGATGACGTGTGAGGAAGGCCCAACAACATGACGTAAATAAAGGCTTATTGTAATTGATGAAGATGCTGTGAAGTTAGAGGAGTTCTATTGTCTGGATGGTTCGAGACCTTTTGGGGGGTCATGGAATGGCCTTTTCGCTGTCGGTGCAAAACACACACACACACACACACACACACACACACACACACACCTCCTCATACAGACGTATACACACAGCTCCGCATACACACATAGACACCTCCACACACACACACTCACACACACACACAGACACACATACCTCCTCATACACATGCATACACACATCTCCGCATACACACACAGACACCTCTACACACACACACACACACACACAACTACACACACCACTCCTCATACAGACGCATACACAGCTCCGCATACACACATAGACCCTCAACACACACACACACACACACACACACACACACCTCCTCATACAGACGCATACACACTGCTCCGCATACACACATCCGCATACACACATAGACACCTCAACACACACACACACACACACACACCTCCTCATACACAAGCATACACACATCTCCGCATATACACACAGACACCTCTACACACACACATACACACACACACATAAACACATACAGACACACACATACACACACAAACTAAACATGAGAGAGAACGAGAGAAGAGAGAGAGAGAGAGAGAGAGGAGAGAGAAAGAGAAAGAGGGAAGAGGTAGAAACACACCAATGCACACATACATAACTCCTCACGCATATTCACATACCTATATACATATATACACACCACTAGACACACATACAGCTACACACACACATCCATACGTGCCTCCGCACAAATAGACACACACATATCTGCACACGCACATACAAAGAGACACACAAACACAGAGAGAAAAACAGAGAAAAACACACACATAAACATCCGCACACACATATACGTACCAACACACGCATATCCACTGATCCCCACAGACATACACACTACCGCACACACACACACATACACACATCTGCACACACATACATACCTCCACACAAACATACAAACAAACATCGCATCACATAAATACACATCCCCGTACAAATATGCGTACACACCTCCTCACAAAGAGACACACAAACACACTTCTGTACATACGTACACACCAATGCGCACTTATACATACTCACCTCTACACACATATACATACACACGTCCGCTCACACACGCATACACACCTCCAAAAACATACATAGACACCTCCCCGTACACATACCTCACCATAGAGACACATTCACCCCACACACACACACATACACCGAGTGACATCCGCTCACACACGTACACACTTCCATACACACATATATACATACCTCTGCACCCATTCCCACACACACACATAGTGACCTCCTCATATATAAATTCACACTACCGTACACACATACATACACCCCTGCGCACCCATACATATATTTGCCTCCGCACACATACATACACACCTCGTACACACATACATTTACAACTCTGCAAATGCACACGTACACACCTCTGCGCATACAAGCCTAATCTTGTTTTGGACAGGAAATTTTGAAAGCCGCTCCCGCCTCGTTTTGAATGTGATGACCTGGGGTCACGAAGTAAAGATCCATTGATCATTAAGTCAGATTGTAATATATACTCGTTAAATGTTACAATCAGTTACAGGGGGTGCTGGAAATGGGGGGGGGGCTTTGAAAAATGGGTTGATCAGCAATTGAAACAGATTAGGATTATCACTTCCGCACACTCCCCCTCTTTCTCTCTATTTATCTTTCTTCTACTCTCTTTCTTTATTTCTTATCATTTTTTAAATGTTTTTAATAAAAACGGAATGGTCCATTATCTAACTGTGGTGACTACACTCATTAGAAATAAGAATTTGGCATATAATTAGGATATATATTTTTGCATTTTATCTGGATGATTTGGACGGTCTCATTTTTAAACAGAAGGTGTTGCAAGATGATATCGGTCGGGAGATTAAGGAACAATAGTACTAATATATAGTGTTAAATAGGAAGGTCTATGACTACTTGCAGTGGTGTGGGTTAGTCGACTCAGAGTGTTAGTAAAATGAGAACACAAGACGTATTTTAACGGAGGTACTGGACACACGTGCTTACACGTTGGCTTACTTCACGGAACAGAATGATACAAGGAACAAAGACAAACGCGCGCCAATTCTTTAGGCACCTGTGGTCATCGTGTAGCAATTTATGTAAAGTATACTCGTTAAATCTTACAATCAATTACAGGGTGGGGGTTTAGAAGCGAGGGGCTTTGAAAAATAGGTTGATCAGCACAAGAAATTACACCAAAAATTAAATTAGTATTTTCACCAATGTTTTATAACCCCCCCCCCTAAATCAATGGAAAATAAAAATGGACTCTTCTGTCAGGATAAATTAATATTAGTAGGGAGTGAGATTTTCTTGGTGAGGAATACTGCGATATGCAAATTGCTGTGTATATGTGTATATGTATCTATGTATGTGTGTGTTTGTGTGTGAGATAGATAGACGGAACGCGCGTGTATGTGTTTGTGCGTGTATGAGAGATTGATAGTTAAATAGATAGATACATAGAGCGTGTGTTTGTGTGTGTGTTAAATAGACAGAGCGTGTGCGTATGTGTGTGTATGTGCGTGTGTGTGTATGTATGTGTGTGTGTGTGTGAGAGAGAGAGAGAGAGAGAGAGCGAGATAGAGAGAGAGAGATAAAAAACATGAAACTGGAAATAGAAATATAAAGATATGTAAATTGCTGCGTGTATGTGAGTATGTGTGTGAGATTAGATAGATAGATAGATAGATAGATAGATAGAGCGTGTGTGCGTTAGATAGATAGAGTGTGTGCCTATATATGTGTATGTGTGGGTGCGAGAGAGATAGAATGTTAGAACAATATAAAGTCAGAGATAGATAGATAGATAGATAGATAGATAGATAGACAGACAGACAAACCAGTGAAACAGCCTTTTTCTTTCAAAATCTAGGTTTTGTTTCGAATTCTTGGAAAACGTCTTTGATCTTGAAAAGGTTAGTTTCCATTTAGATTGTCTTCACACACACACAGAAACACACACACAGAAACACACACACACACACAGAGAAACACACACACACCCACACACACGCACACACACTCACACTCACATGCACTCACACACTCAAACACGCACACACACGCATACACACACACACACACTCTCACACCCACCCAAACACGGATACAGAGACGCGCATATGCATTCACTAAGACTCAAAAACACAAACAGGCACACGAATATGCACAAGCCCACACACTTGCACACATGGACACACTTCCACACCCATACTTACATTCAGACTATTGATGAAGAATTTATTCTTAGGTAATTAGAAGAAAAACGACTAAACAAGGCCCGAGGTTACAGTTGCCTGAATGTTGTATTTATATATAGCACAATAAAATGAGGACAACAGTCCGAAATATCAAAATTATTAACATCAAGCCTTATCTAAAAAATACAGACAGATAATATCAATTGAAGTTCGAAAACATTATCTTCGTTATACAGATTAGCAGGACCTATGGATATACCACAATATGATAATCTAATTATTACGGTTTTATGTTTATTTAAGAGCTATTGCTAAATACTTCAATATGTACAAACTATATTAATCTTGATTTAACTCCCTCTCTCTCTCTCTCCTTCCCTCTCTCTCTCCTTCCCCCTCTCTCTCTCTCTCTCTCTTTTTTTTGCTTTCCTTCTTTTAACCTTTTCATTATGTTCAATTGAAACAGATTAAGATAATCACTTCCGCACGCCCCCTCCCTTTCTCTCTATCTTCCTTCTACTCTCTTTATTTTTTATCATTCTTTCTTACTTTTTGATAAAAATGGAATGGTCCATTATTTAGGTGTGGGGACGACATTCATTAGAAATAAGAATTCGGCAGATAATGAGGATATATATTTTTGCATTTTATCTGGACGATTTTGGTCTCATTCTTAACTAGAAGGCGTTGGAAGATTATATCTGTCGAAAGATTAAGGAACAATAGTACTAATATATAGTGTTAAATAAGAAGGTCTATGACTACTTGCATTGGTGTGGGTTAGTCGACTCAGAGTGTTAGTAAAACGAGAACACAAGACGTATTTTAACGGAGGTACTGGACACACATGCTTACACGTTGGTTTACTTCACGGAACAGAATGATACAAGGAACTAAAACAAAGGGAAAAAAAATGCGCTCCAATTTTTAAGGCACCTGTGGTCATCGCGTAGCAATTTTACCATGTTGTAATGTATACTCGTTAAATGTTACAATCAGTTAAAGGGGGGGGGTTCTAGAAACTGTGATGACGACACCCATTAGAAATAAGAAGAAAATGAGGATATATATTTTTGCATTTTATTTGGACGGTCTCATTTTTATACAGAGGGTGTTGCAAGATTATATCAGTCGGGAGATTAAGGACCAACAGTACTCTCTCTCTCTCTCTCTCTCTATCTCTCTCTCTCTCTCTCTCTCTCTCTCTCTCTCTCTCTCTCTCTCTCTCTTTTACTGTTTTTTCTTTCTTTCCTTCTTTTAACCTTTTCATTATGTTCAATTGAAACAGATTAAGATAATCACTTCCGCACGCCCCCTCCCTTTCTATTTTTCTTCTACTCTCTTTCTTTCTTTTTTATCATTCTTTCTTACTTTTTCATAAAAACGGAATGGTCCATTATTTAGCTGTGGTGACCACACTAATTAGAAATAAGAATTCGGCAGATAATGAGGATATATATTTTTGCATTTTATCCGGACGATTTGGACGGTCTTATTTTTAAACAGAGGGTGCTGCAAGATTATATCAGTCGAGAGATTAAGGAACAACAGTACTAATATAAATAATCGTGTGTCACTTTAGTTATTTTTATAGTTTCTTCTCGCATGAATTGAAAGATCAATAGAAGTTTAAAACTGTAGACAATGTGTACTAAGGAAAACCATTATTTTGCAAAACTATCAAATGTTTTCCGGTCTGGCAGGATGAGATTCGCTTGTAAATACTTGTCTACTCTCTTTGATATAGATCAGAAAATCGTTTAAAAAATCCTATCAGCAACTAATAGTGTGTATGGATCATTGTGATTGGCTACACATTCGATTGTTTACTATAGAAAAGTGTAACGTGGCGATATATGTTGTACAGCGGGTCTTGTCAACGTGCCTCCAAATTCACGACACTAAAAAGGTGTTCGGCACGTGGCGGTCATCTTGTCGATAAAATATATCTTCACAAGCTGCTTAGCTTTTATTTCCAGGCTCGTCTCGTGGGTTGTGTCGGAGAGGGGGAAAGGCAGAGAGAAAGAGAGAGAGAGAGAGAGAGAGGGGGGGCACTGTTAAATTACTGTAATCCCACACTAGGGACCAGAAGCCCGTCCGGCCCCTAGGCCTCGGAAAGCAAAAAGAGGCCGATCTTGTTCTTCGTCGTTCCACGTCAACACGTGACTCCCGGTTCCGGTCAACACCCGAAACTTCCGGTTGGCTTTCAATTCTCCATTCGGAGGGTCACGCCCCGGTCAAATTTCCGACAAACCGTTTTGTGTTCATCCCCCTTTTTTTAACCCTTTACTATCTCTTATTTCTTCTTCCTCCTTTTCTAATAGCAGTCCTCGCAAAACTCAGGATATTCACCATCTCACTACAAAAGTAGACAAATAAAACTGTATAACTGAAGACTTTTCTTACTATGGAAAAAAGACGATAAGCCAGTAACATGTCGAATTCACTGAATTTTTAAAAAATGAGGCTTGATAATTCGTTGTTTTTTTATTATTCGGACCATTGTCCTTATCTTCATTGTTATCTGTACAACGTTTCGGTCGATGTACCCTTCGGCCTTCTTCTGGTATTTCTTGACAAACGCGGGAACCTTCTCGGACACTGGAACCTTCTTTTCGAACTCGGGAACCTTCTTGCCATCATGAAACTTTGAACCTAACCTTTTATTCAGTTCATTTTCATTCCGATGACCATAGCTGGGGCACAGGTGTTAAGTTGTGTTAAGATGAGGAAAATTAATCCTTTAGGTCTTGCCGTGGAACTAGTCTATAGGCGTATGTTGAATATGAGCTCTACTACTCGGTGCGATATATAATATCTATGTCTAATTATAAAATAATGAGATGTGGAAATGTGGAAAAACACAAATTTAGTCATAAGTGTAGATAATAGTTGAATTTAACAGAAATGTGGATTACATGTGAGCGATTAATCTTTTGGCTTCTGATTAGTCGAGAATTGCCAACAGGGCAAAGAGTGAAAGGGATTTGGTGCGAAGAATCGTCAGTTCGAAGATTGGAGGGTCCGGCTGAGGTGTTTGAAGGAAACGCCTCTAAATGGCAATGTATCTGTTCGAGACCCAGGTATCTAACTTGAATTTGAAATAATAAAGAGCTCGAAAAAAAAAGAACATCTTGTGTTCGTAACTAAAAACTATCAATGGCACAAGACAAGACATCTAAAGAGAATCCAAGTCGTTACAGACTCGAAGAACGGAGAGAAGCCAACCATCTCCAAAATAGACCCAGACACCTAGTTACTCCGATTCAGAATAGCAGATATGAATAATAGCAGACACCGCAAATCTAGATAAGTATAGAAACTACATACCCCTCAATTAGATGCCCTGTCACATATACAATTAGGATTCTTAATGAACCTACCCACATTTAATTGATCTCACAATATTACATTTCCAAATAAAGATTCTCCCTCTCTCAACTCGGTATATAGAAACAGACGTATTTTAGTGAACCAACACATTCATTAAATCAATTGTCCTCAAATGTTTCTTGGTTTGACGACTTCTTATTTTCGTCATCTCGTTCTCCACGCACGTTAGGTCAATCGCATGAATAACGCATGCGCAAACTATAGCAACCATTTTTATGGACTGTAAATCTGATCCAATAATCAGTGGCCTATAAAATTGCTAAAGTGACATTTTATAACTCGCTTAACTACGGCCATTACGCTTGATATCAAATCGGATCTTATTCACAGAATTTATATTAAAATCAATTGTGACTAAATAAATGAAATTTCTCTGTGTTAAACATTTATTAGTTATCTCCCTTGAGATAATACAGGCTGATTGAAAAGTAACTCTCTATTTTAAACTATTTATAATTCTTTTATATGTAGTTACATTTTTCTTAATTCTTTAATGTATGTTCCTTAATATACAGGGTGAGTGAAAAGTAACTCCCTATTTTAAACTATTTATAATTCTTTTATATGCAGTTACATTTTTCTTAATTCTTTAATGTATGTTCCTTAATATACAGGGTGATTGAAAAGTAACTCCCTATTTTAAACTATTTATAATTATTTTATACGCAGTTACATTTTTCTCAATTCTTTAATGTATGTTCCTTAATATACAGGGTGATTGAAAAGCAACTCCCTATTTTAAACTATTTAAAATTCTTTTATATGCAGTTACATTTTCTCAATTCTTTAATGTATGTTCCTTAATATACAGAATGATTGAAAAGTAACTTCCTATTTTAAACTATAAATACTTTTTTATATGCAGTTACATTTTTCTCAATTCTTTAATGTATGTTCCTTAATATACAGGATGATTGAAAAGTAACTCCCTATTTTAAACTATTTATAATTTGTGTATACGCAGTTACATTTTCTCAATTCTTTAATGTATGTTCCTTAATATACAGGGTGATTGAAAAGTAACTCCCTATATTAAACTATTTATAATTCTTTTAAATGCAGTTACATTTTTCTCAGTTTTTTAATGTTTGTTCCTTAATATATAAGGTGATTGAAAAGTAACTCCCTATTTTAAACTATTAATACTTTTTTATACGCAGTTACATTTTTCTCAGTTTTTTAATGTTTGTTCCTTAATATACAGGCAGATTGAAAAGTAACTCCCTATTTTAAACTAGTCATAATTTTTGTATACGCAGTTACATTTTTCTCAATTCTTTAATGTATGTTCCTTAATATACAGGTTGATTGAAAAGAAACTCCCTATTTTAAAATATTTATAATTCTTTTATATGCAGTTACATTTTTCTCAATTCTTTAATGTATGTTTCTTAATATACAGGGTGATTGAAAAGTAACTCCCTATTTCAAACTATTTATAATTTTTTATATGCAGTTACATTTTTCTCAATTCTTTAATGTATGTTCCTTAATATACAGGGTGATTGAAAAGTAACTCCGTATTTTAAAATATTTATAATTCTTTTATATGCAGTTAATTTTCTCAATTTTTAACTCCCTATTTTAAACTATAATTTTTTTATACGCAGTTACATTTTTCAATTGTATGTTCCTTAATATACAGGGTGATTGAAGTAATTCTCTATTTAAACTATTTATAATTCTTTTATATGCAGTTACATTTTCTCAATTCTTTAATGTATGTTCCTTAATGTACAGGTTGATTGAAAAGAAACTCCCTATTTTAAAATATTTATAATTCTTTTATATGCAGTTACATTTTTCTCAATTCTTTAATGTATGTTTCTTAATATACAGGGTGATTGAAAAGTAACTCCCTATTTCAAACTATTTATAATTCTTTATATGCAGTTACATTTTCTCAATTCTTTAATGTATGTTCCTTAATATACAGTGGTGATTGAAATTTTAAACTAATACGCAGTTACATTTTTCTCAATTCTTTAATGTATGTTCCTTAATATACAGGCTGATTGAAAAGTAACTCCCTATTTTAAACTAGTCATAATTCTTTTTATACGCAGTTACATTTTCTCAATTCTTTAATGTATGTTCCTTAATATACAGGGTTATTGAAAAGTAACTCTCTATTTTAAACTATTTATATTTTTCTGGCTAGCTGTCAATACTTCGGAGAATACTGAAGACCTGATTTTTATAAAAGATGGTGCTTCTCCGCATTTTTCTATCGTTGTTCCTGAATCGCTGAATCACCATTTTAAAAGGAGATGGATGGATAGACTTGGTCCGCGTGAGTAGCCAGCCAGAAGCCCTGATTGTTAAATCAGGGCTTCTATTTCCTCGGGGAATTTACATATTTGGAAAATTCAGTTCTGGTCGATTGAATTTTACGGCATATCAACCCATGTTGGCTTATTTTATACTGAAGACGTTTTGTTTCTTTTATTCCTTCTTGTTGGGTATCAATTTTTTTAAACACATTTTTAAAATCTTTTTAACCCACATATAATGCCATAACCGGTACTACCACTCCGGGACAGAGTGAACCTGGGAGTCATGAGGGTGTATTCCACACTCCCCTTTGTATTTTTATCTATACTGTAATTAGTTTGAATTTTATATAACGCCACCGATATTTTGAGCCTCAAAAATAAGGGTTTGTCAAAGTTAAGTGACCTGAAAAAAAATCGGAAAGTTTTAAAATAAACGAAGCAGTGCATTATAAAATCCATTTATTGATACTATTTCTGGGAATTTTTGAAATGAGGCTTGATAATTAGGATCATTTGTATTATTCGGACTATTGTCCTCATCTTCATTGTTATCTGTACAACGTTTCGGCCGATGTACCTTCCAGCCTTTTTTTTATGTATTTCTTGTCGGACTTGGGAACCTTACCGAGTCCAAGAAAGTTCCCGAGTCCGACAAGAAATACCTGGAGAAGGCCGGAGGGCATGTCGACAGAAACGTTATACAGATAACAATGAAGATGAGGACAATAATCCGAATAATACAAATAATACCATTTATTGATCTATCAACACTGAAAATTTCATTAAATACGGATATTTCCCTGATTTTTGGTGTTTTTATTCTTTCGGCGGGGTGTCATACGATGGTGGAATTTAGGTCCGTTAAGTTCGATTTAACGGACATGTTGCAGGTTTTCTTTTCCATATTCAAACATACTGGATCTAATCCTTTTATTTGGATTGGCTTAGAAGTCACGGTGACAAAGGGATAACCTCACCTTTTGTTTATACAATTTGCTTAAAGGGTCGACTTCAAAACGGTTGCACCTGTCCTAGTGGATTACTGTCAGGAGAAGATTGTGCCTATTTTTGATGTTGCCTGGAAGCCTAGCCTAACTGTTCCCTCTTTGAAGTAGAGGTCATAGGCTCGAAAAGATTGACAGGACAAATGTCAACGCTTTTCCTATATATCAATGGGATTCTCTTTTCTTTATGACATCTACCGACCAAGTGGACATATGTCTTATATGGAAGAGGAAGAAATTAAACAAACTAGCAAAATATACGCTCTCCGCCGGGCAACTTTTAATGTACTAAAATATTACATCTGTCTTAAATGGAAGTGAATTAAAAAAAAGCCAGATACGTTTTGAAATTTGATCGGCTTTCTTCTACCTAGCTGGTTGTTTTACGGCATTTAAGCCCTCGGACCATATGACTTTTAGGCACCCCTTTTGCGATATCGATTGGTGGGGACATTTTTCCCATTCAAAATCCGGGTATTTGTTAACAGATTTTTAGAGTCTTTTTTTTTTTATGAAACTAACACCTAACCCTAACCCTAACCCTAACAAACAACCGGATTTTGACGGTGCCCATGAGAAAAATGTCCCCAAGAATCGATACCGCAAAAGGGGTGACAAAAGGTCATATGGTCCAAACCCTCAAACATAATCATTTGTTCAGCTCAGTTTTACATTAATATAATGTCACAAACATGAAGCACCCAGTGAGAAATAAAGTCACTACTACTTAGTAGTAATCTGTCAGGATGCGACAAAAGATACATTTCTAAGCGGAGTTTTACAGGTTTGAATTCAGAGTGTTCCTTCTCCTAGACTGGTTACCTATGTATGGTTAAAGAGCCCAGTCTCCCCATGGCTGGGGGGAGAATTGGATTCATATCTTTCCCAAAGGCGTGAGCGTCATGTGAAATACAGACAGCTTCGTTCAGGAATTGAACTCGGGGTGACGAGTCCATTTCTTCCGACTCTAACGATTAGACCACGCGCCTCCATTTAACCCATATATGGGACCCTAACAGATACTACCACTCGCATTCAGAGTAGACAGAGGAGTAATCGCAATGAAGAGGTACTTCACAGTCATCAGAGCTTTAAAATTGGAACCTCACCACTAGATCCAGTCATACGCAAGACACCAAGGTTATGAAATATTGTAATAAAAAACACTCAACGTAAATTATCTGCGTTATTCGGACTATTGTCCCCATCTTCATTGTTATTTGTACAATGTTTCGGCCGATATGCCCTCCGGCCTTCTTCAGGTATTTCTTGTCGGACTCGGGAACCTTCTCGGACTCGGAACCTTCTTTCGAACAAGAAAGTTCCGAGTCCGAAAAGAAGGTTCCCGAGTCTTAGAAGGTTCCCGAGTCCGAAAAGAAATACCTAAAGAAGGCCGGAGGGGATATCGGCCGAAAACGTTGTATAAATAACAATAAAGATGGGGACAATAGTCTGAATAACGCAGATAATACTAATCTTGATGCCTCATCTCAAACATTCAGAGAAATACTCAACGTAAACATGTACATTTTGCAAAATCAGAAAACATTTTGATTTTTGGAAATATGAGAATGCGAAAGTTTTAAAATAACTTCTATATTCCTTGGTTTGATACTGAAGTGAAGAATTCCAGTTAGACCATTAGTCAAAGACGTAGTCATTGAAAAATCGAATATCTTCTTAGGACTGAATGATTACCAATAATCATTGATTATTTTGGCGAAATGGGTGCCAGAATTACCTTTAAAAGACATAGTTCAGTGAATAGAATATTTATGAAAATATTTGCGGAAATGACTCTAGCGTATTGATAAAAAAATTGTCTGTGTGTTTATTTTGGTTAAATAAAAAGGAAGCAAAGTTTGGCAAAGACAGAATTGATGTTTCGCTTAATGACAGACCAACAAAAGAAAATCGTCACAATTTCCTCCCTCAATCTAAAGGATTATTTTATCTTCTTCGTTATTTTTCATTTGATTCTGTGTTTCCTTTTTTCTCTTTCTTCATTTTTTTTTTTGGAAATTCAAATACACACGGCTTTCTTTTTTCTGTGTACTAGCAAGAAACTGTTGGAATTCTGGTATATAAGGAATGTGGTAAATGCCTACTTGTACTTATAGACTCACCGACTACCATGTGACCAACTTCTTGTCCAATCACTGGCAGAGCTCTGCTGCTGATATTATTATTTATACTGGCTGATTCTAAATTTGGTCATTACTACTTGGACCTTCTTGGACGATGGACCTAAAGGATTCTATACTACAGGACTTATTGACTTACCAAAGGATTCTATATCACAGGACTTATTCACTTACCAAAGGATTCTATAACTCGGGACTTACTTATTTACTTTAAGTTCTTTACAACTAGCCAAGGATGGCGGCCAGATACTTAACAGAAACAAACCAAGGAATCCAGTCTAGCCTGACATTTTAAATGTGGCTATAAAGGGAGATCTGGATCCATGCCTTTCCCGGGAATATTAGAGAAAAATGAACAT
>CM042162.1:6188901-6206401 GCA_023376005.1 Doryteuthis pealeii
AGCAATGGTGATGAATGGGGTGCTCCACGTTCCCCAAACCTCCAAAACTGGAACCTCACCATCAGATAGAGTTTAACGTCATTCCCAGGACATGTAGACCCGCAGCCACCGCCTTCTAGCACCCATATGATAAAAAGGGGTTGGGGCTTGCCATAAGAGCAATAGGGTTGGGAAAATCATATAGGTGCTAGGGCTTGACGTGACCAGCCGATTGATCGGAGGGGGCCTCTCCGACCGCCCGTCTAGCCGAAGATAGGGAAGTGGAGTATTGCATGTTATGAACTGCTCATCCACCTGGGCTCTATCCTTAAGCATCACGGGTTGCCACCCACGGCCAACAGGTGGCCCCATTGGGGGAGTCTTACCCCTCTGCAGAAGTGCAGTCGGTGCATTCTAAGCCGACAGGGTGGTAAATATTAGATTTATATATTAAATTTTAATGTAAATTAACTTGAAGCGTTTGTTATGCTTGCTTAAGAGCTATTTAAAATAGTTCAATATGTAAAAAGTATAATAATCTTGATTTAACACCCTCTTATACTTTGGGTGAAATGGTTTAGTTTAAATCTTTTTCTCATTTGATAGGACCGAGTGCAAAAAAAAAAATTCAGAAAAACCTAAATAATGTAATTTATCAACAAAATATTCCTTCCATACCCTTCATAGAGTTATATATGAAAAGTTTCTCAGAGTTAAAATCAAATCAAGGTTGTTCTTTATTCTATGTATTGACCATCTTGGGTAATGTGATGTAAGCAGTGACTTAGTTTTGGTTACATACGAATAGAGACCAAATCTCCATTATATATATATATATATATATATATATATATATATATATATATATGAGTATATTTAAAAAGATAAGAAAACACCACAAAATGCTGTTAAAGTGAAAACATTTTGTGGTGTTTTAATTATCTTTTTATATATACTCATACCGTCGGATTCCTTTTCTTTCTTTTAACTTATATATATATATATATATATATATATATATATATATATATATATGAGTGAAAACTTACCTGAATTACGCCGTTGTTTCATTTGTTTATCTTTATTGGTGGGTGTGCGTCTGTGTTTGCTGTTGTTATTGGTCCAATAAGAGCTCTTCTTTTTGGAGGGTTTTCCTGTTCGATTTTAGAGGTAATCTGAACAGCTCACCACTTTCATAGGAGATGCAGTCTCACCATAAATAGCCTCCTTTGGTAAATTTTGACGGAGTTGACTGAATAGAAATAATGTCTTGGGCATCTTCCACTGACTTTAATAATAGACAGTTCTCTGATATCACTGGCGCTAAGGGAGGAAAAAAGTGTTTATGCAATATTTAATTCCTGCAAAGTCAAATGATATATTTGATAAAACGTTACCATAATTATTAGCTACCACCAATTTTCTCTGGGAAATGTAACCCCCCTATATTTAACACAATGAAACATAAAGGTTAATATTAGCTTAAAATGTGTTATCCATTCGAAAGAAGCAACATTAAAATAACTCTTGATGATTTATAAAATATTTTTCAGCTTATGGAAAAAATGAAAATTATGAACGAAAAACAATGTTTACATTTTTGCACCGTTAAATCAATTGAAATTTAACATAGCCAAAAACAAGTTATGACTAGGTTTTTTAAAAAAAATTCTCTGAAAAATCAATTACTGGTCCGTTTTCCCGTTAATTTCCAGAATTACTTACCTTTTGATGAAAATATGTCTGAAATAGTTTTTTTCTAAAATATATTCGGGAAATTCTTTACGGGGTCTATCCATAATTCATTTTATTTTATGAAATATGAAAAAAATGAACCGACAAAAGACGATTTTTACTTTTTTTCTATAAACATAAGAGTCTAAAAAATTACATCAGAAGATTTTTATAAGTTTCAATGTCAGTTTTTTGGTAAAAGAATCATGAATACAAAATTCAGCTAAAAGATAATAATGAATACCAATAACTGGCGTTGTCGTAAAAAAACGGACTGTTTCACTTATTTTTCAAGATAACTGTGTGTGATTTTTACCCAATCGGATAATTTTATCTTTGAATTAACTGGGTTTTTACAACTCCTTATGTTTGTTATTTCTTTATTGCGATATTTTTTTTAACTTCAAGAATATTTACGTTTCTTCCTTCTATATGGCTCATTCTGATTGCGTGACCTTTTTTGGTGGTACCTAATAATTATTATCAATTTGAGGAGTACAGAACAAAACAAATTCAACCAATAATACTTTGATGTTAGGAACTGTGCTTTAGATACTAACTCTGATCTTCTATCTATGTAAGGAATGCTGAACTAACTGAACAAACATCTCACTGTAGTGAGAGGCAAATTGAATAATATGAAGTATTACTGTGATCCATTTAATAAAGAAAAGAGTGAATTATACTAGCCTTATCCAATTCAATCTTTACGGAATCTTAATGTTATCTTTTTTGGAATCTCTTATCTATTTTCCAATTCTTTCCAAAAATGTTCAATTCGATATCTGAACTGATAAAATGACAACTGTGAAAGGTATTTACGGATCATTCGCTCGGGGAAGAGTTCTCCTAATAGATTGTGTATATTTTTGGTTAAATGTACAACAAAAGAAAAACATACCAAGAAAATATAATAAGTACTGGCAAGATATAAAGTTAGCGGAACTAAAAGGCTTAATTTCATTGTACGCATGCAAGATAACATGGGTGTGTTAGAGAAGGGGGTGATCATTGTGTAAAATTTAGGAGTATGGAGTGTAAAAGGCAAATTACACTGGTTTACAAAGAAATTGAGGCAAGCACAAAAATAGCTGTTTTAACCTAATTTAGGGGTTCTGAATTCAGATTTGAAATTCGTTTTTACTCATTACCTCTAGTTTTTTAGATATGCATACTGCACATTTTGTACACATACTGTACATAAATGCGTATATGCATTCAGGTTTCATTTCTAATATTGTGTGACTTATGTCTTCTTTTTTAGTTATTATGCAATAAATGTAAGTGATACCATTACATTATATATATATATATATATAAAGATAATCTAATGAGTCAGACGAACCTACTATTAGTTTCGCATAAAGCTCTTCAGGGCTAAAATCCGACTAAAGAAGAAAAGGAGCAAGACAAATAAATAGTACAAACCACAGTAATCATTTAAATTAGCAAACCAGACTGACCAATACAAACACAGAACACTATAAGTTTATTGTTTAATAAAAAATATTTATATATATATATATATATCAAGACGGATTTTGGCAGTTAAGCGTAGCCAACACGTCTCAATCAACAGCCAGTAGTCCACTGGCAGTTAGCGCAGGAGGCTGTCGTCCCTCACAGCGCAGGAGGAAGGTGTCCCTCGACAATTGTGTTACACAATCTTTTGGGTATATATTTGTATTACAATTTCATCGACGCACATTTTATTGTTTACATATGATTTAATTTTACTTTGTTGGATGGTCTTGCGTGACATCCCGGAGGCAAAATACAGCATATCATCTAAGAAAACAGACTTCTAACTGTCTGCGGTACTATGAATTATGTACATTGTGTCATCCAAGTATATTTATTACGTCCATGTTCTTTATCTATCCTGTTTTATCTGTAATAAGCTGCTGCAACAGTTGGGATAAGCACGTATATACTCTGTATATACTAAAATGAGACTATTCAAAAGACAGAAAACTAGAGGTGATAGAACAAAACTGTTTATAAATTTGAATTCAGCACACCCAAGTTAGTAAAAAAAAACACCTATTCACATTCTTGCCTCAGACAAAAAATATTTTTTTGTAAACCAGTGTAATTAGAGGTTGAATGTGATACCAATTGTAGTTGGAGCACTTGGAACGATCCCCAAATTTATGCAAAACAGACTAGAGGAACTGCACAGCATAGTTGAAATCGGCTAGAATACTCAGTAGAGTACTAGATATCTGAGGAGACTTGCTTTCACTCCGCCTTCAGTGAACCCCCCAGCTACTGCAGGTGTGAAAAACTAATAATAATAATAATAATAATAATAATAATAATAATAATGGGAAGGTGATATCCTGGGAATTATGCAAAGAATTATGCAAAAAATTAAACTTTGACCATACAACAAAATGGTATATGCATAAACCAGAATCTGTTCTTGAGAATGAAAAACATAGAATTCTCTGGGACTTCGAGATAAAGACGAGTCCCCTTATGCCAGCCAGGAGACCAGACCTAGTATTGATTAACAAAAAAACTTTGCGGTTCCAGCAGATCACAGGCTGAGGCTAAAGGAAAATGAAAAGATGGATAAATACCTGGACCTTGCCAGAGAATTGAAAAAGCTGTGGAATATGAGAGTGAAAGTGATACCAATTGTAGTTGGTGCACTTGGAACGGTACCAATAAACTTGGGGGAAAAAAGACTGGAGGATCTAGAAATCAGAGGAAGAATAGAGACCATCCAGACTACTGCACTGCTGTAATCGGCTAGAATACTCAGAAGAGTCCTGGAGACCTGAGGAAACTTGTTGTCACTCAGACTTCAGTGAAATACCATCAGCTAACGCTGATGTGAAAAATTCCAAAAGGAGTGAAAAATAATAATAATAATAATAATAATAATAATAATAATAATAATAATAATAACAGTTAATCATATAAGCGAATGCAGCCAACTAGCACAAGACTAGGCACGACTCGGTGGTATAGGTAAAGGAACTAAAAGGCTGACCTTCATTGTACTCATACAAGATAATATGGTGTCTTAAGGAGGGAGGTGATATTTGTGTAAAATTTAGGAGCATGGAGTGTAAAAGGGAAATAATTAGAAGGTGAAGGTGATACCAATTGTAATGGGCGCACTTGGAACGATTCCCAAATTTATGCAAAACAGACTAGAGAAGCTGGAAATCAGAGGATGAATAATGACCATCCAGACAACAGCATTGTTGTAATCGGCTAGAATAAAAGTGTCTTAGAGAACTAGGGGGACTTGTCACTCAGAATCCAGGGAAAATCAGCACATTACGCTGGTGTGAAAAACTTCAACGTTGTGAAATAATAATAATAATAATAATAATAATAATAATAATAATAATAAAAGGTGATCCACTGGGAATTATGCAAAAAATTTAATTTTGACCATACAACAAAATGGTATATGCATAAACCAGAATCTGTTATTGAGAATGAAAGGCATAACATTTTCTGGGACTTTGAGATAAAGACGGATCCCACTATCCCAGCCAGAAGACCAGACCTAGTATTGATTAAAAAAAAAGAAGATAATGTGTCAAGTGGTGGACTTTGCGGTCCCAGCAGATCACAGCATGAAGTTGAAGGAAAATGAAAATATGGATAAATACCTGGACCTTGCCTGAGAATTGAAAAAGCTGTAGAATATGAAGGTTTTGCAAGATTGTTGTACAATTAAGGAACACGCGTATCAATTTATAGATATTTCAACACATGCATGTATACATGATGATGGCAGCAAACTCGCGTTCAAGTATTGCCATTGCCTGATATAGTAACAACAATAATAACATTAAAAAAAGCTTCAAACAATATAATGGCGAGCTTCAAAAAAATATAAAGGACAAGACATGTATTGCATATCAAGCAATGCCTGTGCCTGAAGCTTTTTTAAGTGAGGAAAGGCTTTGCACAGAACCAATCCCACTCTCTAAGTGACTGCCACATTTGAGCCAAAAAGAAGAACAAGTCTACATCATTGGCTGCAGCAGTCGCCGCAGGTTAAATTTTGGAGTTTTCCTTCTCCTAGACACTTGCCTTGATAAGGCTTAGGAATGCATCTCTCCCGGTGGTTTTGCTACGCGCCTGGATACCAATCCAAGTATTTCTACGTCTCCGCGTATGTTATTTGCGAGATGGCTGTTGAGTGAAAGGCTTCATCCGCCCTTTGACAGGTTTTGTTTTTCGTCCTGCTGGATGTCTAGCCATCCTCCTCACCAGATAGGCTTGGTGGGGTAACCAGTTTAGTCGGCGATAATCCGACTATGAGACAGGTAGTACTGTGTTACATAGTACCAGTAGCGCCATATGCGACCTGACATGCATACATACATACACACATGCATACTTACATACATACAATTGTATTGAACTCAATCAACTGAAATTGTAACTAAGAATATTTCCATAGCGATCATCTGACAGCAGAATAAATATCAAATGGTTGCAGTTATGGTGCTCTTGGGAACATGGAGTACCCCTTCATCGCAATTACACCAAGGTCCTCCCTGACGGTGAGCGTTTGTACCATTTATAGGGTTTACATGATTAAAATGAGTTTTAAAAAACGTGTTTAAAAAATAATTATCATTACCCTTTATGAATGAATAAAACAAAATGTATTCGGCATGAAATAACCCAACAAGGGTTGACACACTGTATAACCCAAACAACCGATTACCTCTTCTAATTTACCAATAATTAGTGAGAATTATTGTTATTGTTGTATACTCTCTTTCTTCTAGCGTCTGGAGTTCGTCTTTGGAACTTCGTGTCTGGTCTTCCATTGGGGATTTCTCTTTATCAGAAGCCCTGTGTCATTGGTAGTTTTTAGATAATAACCAAGACTTCGATTTGCTTTAGATCATATTTTATTCCGAAATCCCCACCAGGCTACCTGCGCAGATTGAGTCGCCCGTGAGCTTAACACGACTTACCACTTTCGTGGTTTGGCCGATACTGAACTAAAACTCTCTTTCTAATCTAAACCGGAAGAGGGTCTTCTCCACCGATTCTCACGGTATCCACCAGAAAGGATCAGGATGAGGTCAAGCCGTGTCAATCAATCCTTCAAAGCCGTCGGCTGCAACTTATAACAGCCATTTTGGTTTCTACACTACTGTAAACAAGTGTTAGGGTACTAACAGTTATGTAACACTATAAAGATGAAGACAATTGTCCACATAACACATTGGATAATAACAATTTTTCATCTGATAACTTGAAATAATATTAAGAATATCCGAGGTAGGTGACTGAAACATCAATGAAAAGAAAGACATTTAGTTGTTTAGTCTGTTTCTAGATCAATAAGAGGGTAGAAGATTGTGTAGCAGCAATCCGATATAAAAAATAAGAACAAATTAGAAAAATAAATTTGAAAAAACTAAAAATAAAAATAAAAGGAGCAGACATAACATAAAAAAGTCGTCGTCGGGGTGGCCTAAATTTGGTATCAGCCAATCAGCGAGGGAGTCTATCCCCTTTCACTAGCACTAGACGAAGAAGATTGTTTTTGCATCTGACATAGAGCGCCACGCCTATCATCAGCTCCTTATTTTACCGCACAGACCCCTGTGCTACTCATACGCTGAGTTGACGAGGGCCGGTATCTTGTGATTCCTAGCCGAACGCTCTACCGACTGAGCTAAACCGGCACTAATGCTAGCATACATTGAAGATATGAATAAATGCATAAGCTATCCACCCACATATATTCACTGCTGCAATATCCGTTGCCAGTATTGACATATGTAGATCAACAGAAAGGAAAATGGTGGTTGCAGTATACATTTTGATCATCATCATCATCATCATCATCAGCAGCAGCAGCATCATCATCAGCATCAGGTCACGTTGGCAGAACGGATGTCCGGGACAATCTCTCGTCAACCATCCCTGTCGTTTATAGCCCGCAAGAGAGCCTTCACGCAGCCTCTGGAATCAGCACGCAAACGATATATATCCTCGGGGTGGGGGGGATATATATGACTTACTATGACACACGGATGGTGTTTCGAAGAACACACTATAAGACATCAGTTGTACGACCACTTACCTCCCATCAAACAAACCATCGAAGTGAGATGAGCAAGACATGCTGGGTTTATAAGTGACATTCTCTTATGTATTACTACAAATAGACACACCAGTGTTGGACGAACAGGGAAACAATACTTACAGCTCTGTACGGACACTTGATGTCGCCTAGAGGATTACTAGTCCGATGGCCGAGAGAATTAGAATGCAAAATGTCATGTTGACATGATGATGATGATGATGATGATGATGATATATACATGAAAACAACTGATTATTATTATATTGATTTGGTTTCTGAAGATTATATCATTGAATATTTTTTAATCAGCGCATTTTGTTAAATTTTATTTTATTTCTAGTAAACCCGCTATTATAAAATGCTTTATTATAAGAATCACTAACACTATTGAAAATTTGCTGATTAGAAGAATTTTTACTAATTCTCTACTGTACTAAGTCTGGGATTTTCTTAATTATTGAGGGTGGGTGGTTAGATCCGGGGTTAATATATATCAATCCCGGATCTAACCAGGGTTAATATATATTAACATTAATATATTAATATATATCAACCGGATCTTGCCACTTACCAGGTTGGGTCAAAAAGACAGTCAATGAAGTGGAACCAAAGTGACTCTCCTGTAAAGAAAAAGTTATGGATCCAATAGTCAGTAAGGATGTTAAGTTTCTGAACGCCATCCTTGGTCAATTGAAAAGGGCTTAAAGTAAGTAAGTCCTGAGTTATGGAATCCTTTGCTAAGTGAATAAATCATATCCTGCAAATAAGTCTTATCCTGCGTAGTGTTAAAGGTCCAGTGATTTACTCCTATGTTCCGTCATCCACGAAGGTTCAAAGAAGCTTTGAGTAGTTATGACCAGTATGCTCAGCTTAAGTGCTGTATTAACAGCAGAGTACTGCCAGTGATTGGCCAAGAGTATGGTCACATAGTTCTCGGCGAGTCTATAAGTAGAAATGGGCTTCAGGCACACACCTTATAACAGAAAAACGCCAACAAAGGAAGGTGATGGTGACACTGTTCTGGAACATGAAAAGACTCATTAGTATTGATTACCTTGAGAAAAAAAAAAGGTGCAACTGTAAACAGAGCTTCCTATTGCTAATTCCTGAGCAACATATTTTAAATATCTGGCAGCCATCTTTGGCCAGTTGCAAATAACTTAAAGTAAATAAGTAAGTAAGTCCCGAGTTATAGAATCATTTTGTAAGTGAATAAGTCCTGTGGTAGAGAATCCTTTGGTAAGTCAATAAGTCCTGTGATAGAATACAACGTTCCGTCTTCCAAGAAGGTTATAATACAATGGTGGGTGCAAGAATGTGTATGTGCATATAAATGCACACTTAGTATATAGTTAAATAATAGTTAGTTAAATCGAATTAAAAAGGTAGTAAGTCAAACCACATATATGTATAAATATGTGTGTGTATTCTAGTGTAGATAATGTGTGAATATATATATGTGTATAGATAGATAGATAGATACATATGTGTGCATGTATACATACATGTGTGTGTATGCATATATGTGTATGTGTAAGTAGGCATATTGTTTGTGGGTGGCAATAGGCAACAAAAGCATAAAACTGAGGATAGATATAAAAGGATGATAATCTCTTCTTAGGAGACGAGAAGTCTGGGTTGTGAACAACTTTAATAGTTGACCAGTTGGTCAGATAGGTCATAAAAAAATCATGAGGGTGGTCTTTTAGACAAAGAACCCTTTCAAATCCCACAGGGTTGATAAGATCTCAGAGGATGAGATTTGATACGAGAGTGAGATGAGATTTGGGGATTCTGGGAAATTTAGAAAGTTTTGACAGTTAGTCTTGGGACAGCGGAGAGACCAGTTAGCTTCTGGACAGCGGAGAGGGCAGTTGGTCCCTGGGTCTCCAAAAAGAAAGGAGAGACCCTCCCCCCGCCCGGTAGTGTTACAATGGTGCCGACTGACCAAGGGTATCACCTGAAATCACGGAGAGAGTGGGAAGAAAGGGAGAGAGAGGGAGAGAGAAAGAAATGGACTGACAGTCAGATAGATGGACGAACGGACAGATGAAAAAAAGAGGAAATCGCAGAGATGGAGACAGAAAAATATATATATATATAAAGTAGAAAAAAAAAGAGAGACTGAAAAAAAGAAGAGAATTGAAAAGAACATTTGAAAAGAAAAGAAATAGATAAAGAAGAGAGGGAAAAAAGAGAAAGAAAAGAAAAGAAAATGATAAGGAAACAGACACGCAAAATTTGGTTTTAATTGTGGCACGCACGCACGCACGCATACACACACATATTTATATATACATATTTGAAGGTAGGAATGTCATTTTTTTTTTTCTCCAAAATACGAAGTTGTAGATAATTCTTATTGTTTTTGTTTTGTTCTATGTTTAACTTTGATTTTTACAAAATCGGAATTGTCGGTTGAATAACTAAATTTTTGTAGGGTCTCTACAAACTTTTAGTCGGACAATTCATCATAGGAATTAGAAATATGTCTCAGTAATCAGTTTTGTTTTAAACGAAAGAGAAAATAGATGAATGAATGATCAAATTCCCTGCTAAAATATTTTCTTTTCCTCTTAACCACTTATCGTGGATAGAAATTTCTCTTTGGAAGATGGTTGTAGATTTTGTTTTCTCCCTATTAAAAAGAAAGAAAGGGAAGGGAGGAAGAAAGAGAGAAATAAAGCGAAAGGCCCTGAGGGAAGCAGTGGGAGAAAGAAAGGGTAGAGATAGAAAGATATCTGATATACTAATGTTTTAAGCAGTGGGAGAAAGAAAGGGTAGAGAGAGAAAGATATCTGATATACTAATGTTACGAACAAAGAAAGGAATGGGAGATTGACCTTTAGTAGGGTCATAAAGATGACTTGCATTTTTTTTTAGACTTGGATGGAAAGTCAGTGATAGATAGATAGATAGATAGATAGAGAGGTGTGTAAAGAAATAAAATGTTGTTTCTTTTGTTATTTTTTTTTGTTGGTTTTTTTTTTTTTTTTGTTATTATTATTTTAGAGTAAGCATTTAATTAGACTTTCCTAATTAATGTGATAAGATTACTAATGATCTTTATTAAAAAAAAAGAAAAAAAAAATCGTTGAGAAGATTACTGAATTTTTTTTTTGAATTTTTTTTTTATTTTAAATTTTTATTAAATGTTGAGAAAGAGGAGAGACCCCCCTCCCCGAGAAAGAGCGAAGCACCTCCCCACCCTCACCTGTTGATTAGTTGTTTCTTGTCTTATACAGCCGATTTAATTGATTTTTTCCCTCCAGTTTTCATATAGTTGGTTAGAATGTTTGTAAAAGGGATTTTAAATTATTATTTTGTCTATTTATTCATTTTTTTTTTAAATTTGCGATTTATTTAATTTTTCTGTTGTCCCACCAAAATATATATTGTAAGGTAGCTTTGAGAAGAATTAGGGTGAAGTTAATTGAATGAAAATTATTATTATCATCATCATTATTATTATCATTATTATTATTATTCTATATACAACAACTGACTGTATAATTTCTTTTGAATTTTAATTTTTTTTATTTTATTGTTTTTTTTCCTTCTACTAATTTGATTTGACTTGGAGAATTGAGCTTGTTTCGTGTGTGTTAATTGAATGAAAATTATTATTGTTATCATCATTGTTGTTGTGGTTATCATTGTTATTATTATTTTATATACAACGGCAATTGACTGAGGATTTTAGTTTTAATTTTTTTTTTCTGTCTTCTCCTATTTTATTGACTTGGAGAATGGAACTTGATTTATGTGTGTTGCGATCAGGCGTGTGCCCAAATTATTAAAAAAAAAAAAAAAAAAAAAGACAATGAAAAATGACAGGGATTAGATTTGAACTCTTCTAAATCTCCTGATAGGGTGAACATTGTGTATGTGTGTGATGAAGGGGCGAAACTCATCCTGAAAAACTTTGGCCATTGAACTGTGCTGTTTTTGTTTTTTGTTGATTGCAAAATTGGGGATAAGGCCAGAGAATCAAGAGACTGATGAGTGTTTTGGTATTTGTTTGGTAATTTTTTTTTTTTTGTAATGTTAATGAACAGGGGGGGGTGATGGATACCCCGGCCACAAGGTAGACCCGACACTGCTTCCAATCAATAATTCCGATACGGACCTAAAACAACGAAATGGAATCGAGAAGGAATGACCGCCGAAACAGAATGGAAAACAACGACCTACAGGTCGAAATGGAAAAAAGGTAGGACGAATGGTAAAGAAGGAAACAAGCAGGCAACGCCAACACAAGGGATGGTTGAGAAGGAATCCTTGGGGGTGAGTGCTTCTGGTTGCCCGGCGGGCCCAACTCCGTGTGGGGTGGGTGCCGACATCAATGTTAGAGAAACGTATGTCATGTGAATTATTTTTTTTCCTTTTGATTGTAATTTTTTTTGTTTGTTTGATTGTAATATTATGAATTAAATGACATAGAAAAGGCAAGGGGGTATATAATACAATGGTGGGTGCAAGAATGTGTATTGTGCATATAAATGCACACTTAGTATATAGTTAAATAATAGTTAGTTAAATCGAATTAAAAGAGGTAAGTAAGCACCATATATGTTATAATAATATGTGTGTGTATTCTAGTGTAGATAATGTGTGAATATATATAATGTGTATAGATAGAATAGATAGATACATATGTGTGCATGTATAAATACATGTGTTGTAATGCATATATGTGTAGTGTAAGTAGGCATATTGTTTTGTGGTGTCATAGGCAACAAGCATAAAACTGAGGATAGATATAAAGGATGATAATCTTCTCTTAGGAGACGGAAGTCTGGGTTGTGAAACAACTTTAATAGTTTGACCAGTTGGTCAGATAGGTCAATAAAAAATCATGAGGGTGGTCTTTTAGACAAGAGAACCCTTTCAAATCCACAGGGTTGATAAGAATCTCAGAGGATAGATTTGATACGAGAGGAGATGAGATTTGGGGATTCTGGAAATTTAGAAAGTTTTGACAGTTAGTCTTGGGACAGCGGAGAGACCAGTTAGCTTCTGGACAGCGGAGAGGGCAGTTGGTCCCTGGGTCTCCAAAAAGAAAGGAGAGACCCTCCGCCCGCCGGGTAGTGTTAAATGGTGCCAGACTGCCAAGGGTATCACCTGAAATCACGGAGAGAGTGGAAGAAAGGGAGAGAGAGGGAGAAGAGAAGAAATGGACTGAAGTCATAATAGATGGGACGAACGACAGATGAAAAAAAGAAAGAGAAAAAATGGGAGGAAAAAAAACAGAAAAATATATATATATATAAAGTAGAAAAAAAAGAGAGACTGAAAAAAAGAAGAGATTGAAAGAACTTTGAAAAGAAAAGAAATAGATAAAGAGAGAGGGAAAAAGAGAAAGAAAAGAAGAAAAATGTAAAAGGAAACAGACACGCAAAATTTGGTTTTAATTGTGGCACGCACGGCACGCACGCATACACCACACATATTTATATATACATATTTGAAGGTAGGAATGTCATTTTTTTTTTTCTCCAAATCGAAGTTGTAGATAATTCTTATTATGTTTTGTTTTGTTCTATGTTTACATCTTTGATTTACAAAATCGGAATTGTCGGTTGAATAATCTAAATTTTTGTAGGGTTCTACAAACTTTTAGTCGGACAATTCATACATAGGAATTAGAAATATGTCTCAGTAATCAGTTTTTGTTTTAAACGAAGGGAGAAATAGATGAAATGAAAATCAAAATTCCTCTGCTAAAATATTTTTTTCCTCTTAACCACTTATCGTGGATAGAAATTTCTCTTTGGAAAGATGGTTGTAGAGTATTGTTTTTCTCCCTATTTAAAAAGAAAGAAAGGGAAGGGAGGAGAAAGAGAGAAATAAAGCGAAAGCCTGAGGGAAGCAGTGGGAGAAAGAAAGGGTAGAGATAGAAGATATCTGATATACTAATGTTTTAAGCAGTGGGAGAAAGAAAGGGTAGAGAGAGAAAGATATCTGATATACTAATGTTACGACAAAGAAAGGAATGGGAGATTGACCTTTAGTAGGTTCATAAAGATGACTTGGCATTTTTTTTAGACTTGGATGGAAAGTCAGTGATAGATAGATAGATAGATAGATAGAGAGGTGTGTAAAGAAATAAATGTTGTTTTCTTTTGTTATTTTTTTTTTTGGTTTTTTTTTTTTTTTGTTATTATTATTTAGAGTAAGCATTTAATTAGACTTTCCTAATTAATGTGATAAGATTACTAATGATCTTTATTAAAAAAAAGAAAAAAAAATCGTTGAGAAGATTACTGAATTTTTTTTTTGAATTTTTTTTTTATTTTAAATTTTTATTAATGTTGAGAAAGAGGAGAGCCCCCCTCCCGAGAAGAGCGAAGCACCTCCCACCCTCACCTGTTGATTGTTTGTTTCTTGTCTTATACAGCCGATTTAATTGATTTTTCCCTCAGTTTTTCATATAGTTGGTTAGAATGTTTGTAAAGGGATTTTAAATATATTATTTTGTCTATTTATTCATTTTTTTTTTAAAATTTGCGATTTATTTAATTTTTCTGTTGTCCCCACCAAAATATATATTGTAAGGTAGCTTTGAGAAGAATTAGGGTGAAGTTAATTGAATGAAAATTATTATTATCATCATCATTATTATTATCATTATTATTATTATTCTATATACAACAACTGACTGTATAATTTCTTTTGAATTTATTTTTTTATTTTTTTTTTTTTTCCTTCTACTAATTGTGATTTGACTTGGAAGATTGAGCTTGTTTCGTGTGTGTTAATTGAATGAAAATTATTATTGTTATCATCATTGTTGTTGTGGTTATCATTGTTATTATTATTTTATATACAACGGCAATTGACTGAGGATTTTAGTTTAATTTTTTTTTTTGTCTTCTCCTATTTTATTGACTTGGAGAATGGACATTGATTTATGGTGTGTTGCGATCAGGCGTGTGCAAATATATTAAAAAAAAAAAAAAAAAAAAAAACAATGAAAAATGACAGGGATTAGATTTGAACTCTTTAAATCTCCTGATAGGGTGAACATTGTTATGTGTGTGATGAAGGGGCGAACAATTACCCTGAAAAACTTTGGCCATTGAACTGTGCTGTTTTTGTTTTTTGTATGAGCAAATTGGGGCATAAAAGGCCCAGAGAATCAAGAGACTGATGAGTGTTTGGTATTTGTTGGTATTTTTTTTTTTTTTGTAATGTTAATGAACAGGGGGGGGGTGATGGATACCCCCGGCCACAAGGGTAGACCCGACACTGCTTCCAATCAATATTCCGATACGGCACCTAAACAACGAAATGGAATCGAGAAGAAATGACCGCCGAACAGATGAAAGCAACGACCACAGGTACGAAATGGAAAAAGGTAGGACGAATGGTAAGAAGGAAACACACCAGGCAACGCAACCGGGATGGGAGAAGGATCCTTGGGTGAGTGCTCTGGTGCCCGGCGGGCCACTCCGTGTGGGTGGGTTGCACATCATGGAGAGAAACAATGTGTCATGTGAATTATTTTTTTTCTTGATTGTAATTTTTTTTGTTTTGTTTGGGTAGATTTATGAATAAATGAACAAGAAAGGCAAGGGGGGATATATAATATAATGGGGGGTGCAAAGAATGTGTATGTGCATATAAATGCCTACACTTAGTATATAGTTAAATAATAGTTAGTTAAAATCGAATTAAAAAGGTAGTAAGTCAAACCACATATATGTTATAAATAGTGTGTGTGTATTCTAGTGATAGATAATGTGTGAATATATATATGTGTATAGATAGATAGATAGATACAATATGTAGTGGAATGTAATACATACAGTGTGTGTTATGCCATATATGTGTATGTGTAAGTAGGCATATTGTTTTGTGGGTGGCAATAGGCACAAAAAGCATAAAACTGAGGATAGATATAAAGGATGATAATCTCTTCTTAGGAGACGAGAAGTCTCGGGTTTGTGACAACTTTATATGTGTAGACCAGTATTGGTCAATAGGTCATAAAAATCATGAGGGTGGTCTTTTAGACAAAGAAACCCTTTCAATCACCACAGGGTTTAAACGATCTCAAAGGATGAGATTTGATACGAAGAGTGAAGATGAGATTTGGGGATTTCTGGGAAATTTAGAAAGTTTTGACAGTTAGTCTTGGGACAGCGGAAGAACCAGTTAGCTTCATGGGACCAGCGGAGAAGAGCAGAGTTAGAGTCTAGCAATTCAGAAGGGCGTCTCCAAAGGAATCGGGAGGAACCCCCCCCCTCATCTCGACAACCAGTAGAGATAGCAGCAGTATGATACGTGTATACATATCTCCACTTGCCTTTACTGAATGTTCACTCGGACTGACATTGGTCCTTGTCTTCATCTCTTATGTTGTTGTTTTATTCTCTCTTTCTCTTGCTGATACTGTTTGTTTGTAACCCAAAGCACTTTGCCGGGGCACCTGCGAGATTGTTTAGAGGCACATATGACAAGCGGTGGACAAGATACCTGTAGAATAATAGCCAGCAGACGATAACGGAATCATGGCCCAGAGTTTAGGAGTGCAGCGAAGATGCAGAATGCCAGAAGATGCAGGAGTGTGCAAAAAAGGCTTCGCAGCCCCCGGTGGAGTTACAAGGTCCAAATTAGTAATGATTAGTCTGACCAGAAAAGGCCAGTATAAATAATAATATCAGCAGCAGAGCATTGCCAGTGATTGGACGAATAGGTTGCCTTCCCTGGTCACGTGCTTATCGGCGAGTCTATAAGTAGGAGTAGGCATCTACCACACGCCTTATATCACAAAAACTCCAACAACATTCACTTCATTTATTGAATATACAAGGTTTCTTTTGGACGAGTTTTCTTATGAAGATGGTGATGATGATGATGATGATGATGATGGTGCTGGTGGTGATGATGATGTTGATATACATGAAAACAGCTGATCATTATTATTATATTGATTGGGTTTCTGAAGATTATATCATTGAATATTTTTTTTAATCAGCGCGTTTTGATATGAAACATGAATAATCATTTCGGCGGCGTTTGTTATATATTTCTTTATCTTCTCCCTGCTTCCTTGACCGGAAAGCCTCGCTTCCGTTTTCCCCTTTTTTTAAATATATATTTTTATAAATCTCTTTGTCTTTTTGCTGGAAGTTGCGTCTTCCGGGCGAGGACAATACAACATAAACAGAGCTTCCTATTGCCAATTCATGAGCAATATTCACTTCATTTATTGAATATGGAAGTGGATGTGAGCGGACGTGATGATAATGATGATGATGATGATGATGATGATGATGTACATGAAAACAGCTGATCAATATTATTATATTGATTTGGTTTCTGAAGATTATATCATTGAATCTTTTTTTTTTAATCATCGCGTCTTGATATGAAAAATGAATAATCATTTCGCCGGCGACATTTTGACGACTTTGAAAAAAGAACATTGGACGTTTATTTCTTTTTTGCTTCCAAAGACAAAAAAAATCCGCATGTTGGGCTGACAGCATGGATATCCATGACTCTTCCTTGATACACATTTATAATGGTTACCACTCCTGGTGTTAGGATATTTTCATATATATATATTCACCAACTTCTCCGCACGAGCAGGATACGACACAAGGTCAATTTCTTAATTAGGTTTCCTTCAGAGTTTTCCTTCAGAGTTTTCCTTCTCTTAGACTGATTACCTAGCCATGGTTAAAGAACCCG
>CM042162.1:6216401-6222605 GCA_023376005.1 Doryteuthis pealeii
AATGCTTGGAAATTAACAGTTCCTCGCCAAACCAAGTTTCATGTTATCACTGCTCTAACTTAGATATACAGGTGCTATCAATTTTATTGAGCACACTTACTTATAAATATTGCAAATCATATTATCTGTATATATATATATATATATATATATATATATATATATATATATATATATACAAATTTGCTGTATGTTCTCGGCCTTGCCCGTGTTATATATTATCCGACTGAATTTAAGTATACACTTTTTAAATCTCATATTTCTCACTATTAGATAGAAGTATCTATCGCTCGATGTGCTTATTGTGAAAATGTTACGACGGAAATTCGTGTATGTTATCTCATTGTATATATAAGTATTTATTTATACAATTTCAGGTATGTACTAAACTTTATTGACGATTTTTCTGGACTTATGATGTTATACTTTTTAGCCCATAAATCTGATACTCTGCTAGCTACCAAACAATACCTAGCAGACGTCAGTCCATATGGTAAAGTCAAGCGCAGTGAAAGCGTGCTCGGCCCATAACCTGTTAAGTTTCTGACCGCCATCCTTGGCCAGTTGTAAAGGACTTAAAGTAAGTACGTACCTGAGTTATAGAATCCTTTGGTAAGTGAATAAGTCCTGAGTTCTGGAATCCTACGTAGTGTCAAAGGTCCAGTGATATACTATATTCTGTCGTCCACGAAGGTTCAAGTAGTTATGAGTAGGTATGACCAGAACAACCAGTATAAATAACAATATCAGCAGCAGAGTACTGTCAGTGGTTGGCCAATAGGTTGGTCACATGGTTATCGGCGAGTCTATAAGTAAGAGTTGGCTTTTAACACACACCTTATATACAAAAATCTCTACATAATTATTGTCTAAGTGTATATGTAAACACTTATGTAGTATTCATTCTCATTGCATATGAAAGTATTTATTTATTTAGTGCAAGCTCAATGTTCTTGGCTTCGCCCAGGTTATATAGGATCTAGCGTAGCATCTCACATGGTGTAATGGTTTGCAAGCTAGATATGCAAACCATTGTTCGTGAGTTCGATTCTCATTGTGTGTCCCATACTTATGTCCTTGTGCCACATCTAAGCTAAGCGTAGTAAATAACTATATGTCTAAATTTAAGTATGAACTTTTTAAATCTCATATTGCACACCATTAGATAGCAGTATCTATCGCTCGATGTCCATATTGTGAAAAGGTCACAACGGTTATTTGTGTATGTTAACCTCCATTTACCAATAACCCGATAATAATAATACTTTCTAAAAGGGAGTGAGATGCAATATCAACAGTGTTATCATAATGGCTGATATGGACATGTATTTTACATTTATCGGAGTTATTTCCTTTTTCCTATTCTCTGGGGTGTTTTAATAGTGTTTCATATTGTAAATTACATAGGCAATATCCATCCTGTTTAATGAGTGTACCTCCTGTAAGATGACAATATGAGTATAAGGTTGCTAAAATCATCTTAATTTCTATTACGTAGATTATTCGGTCTATTGTCCTCGTTTTCATTGTTATCCGTACAACGTTTCGAATAATGTTCCCTCCGGCCTTCTTCATGTATTTCTTTCGGGCTCGGGAATTTTCTCGGACTCAAGAACCCCTTTTTCGGACTCTGGGACCTACTATTTGAACTCAGGAACCTTCTTTTCGAACTCGAGAACCTTCTTGTCGTAATCGGGAGCAATCAAGGAACTTTGAACCTTACCCTTTATTCGGTCCTCGGAGTTATCCTGTTCTCATTCCTCTAACCATAGCTGGGGTACAGTTGTTAAGCTATGGAAATCAGTATTCTATGTTACTGCTACCGCTGACCAGGATTGAACCTGCAGTCTAAAGATAACGGTCACTTAGAACTGTCTTAAGCTAACTCCTTTACCCACTAGGCTATATGTTCAATTGGACTTAATTTATATCAGAGTATAGCAGACAGAGAACAAAAACAAGAGCTATAAAATATTATAAATGAGTAGGACCTGTGTATATACCACTGTATGACAATTTAAAATTTAAAATTTATTGAAAAGTTTGATATATTTACGTAAGCGCAATTGCAAAATAATTCAGTATGTAAATGCATAATAATATTGATTTGAAACTCTCACACTTTTTTCTTTCTTTTCTTCTTTTCACCTTTTCATTAATATTAGCGTTATCACTTCCGCGCGCTCACCCACTCTTTCTATCTTTCCCTTACTCTCTTTCTTTCTTTCATTCTTCTTATATTTTTCTGTGAAGCATGTCTTTATCTCTTTCTTTCTTTATATTAAAAAATGAATGGTCCATTATCTGCCAAAGGTGATGACACTCATAAGAAACAATAGTAACACCAGATAATCAGGATTTACATTTTTTAATCTCATCTTGCACGATTTTAGACGGTCTCATTTTTAACCAGATGGTTTTGCAAGATGATAACGGTCATACAAATAAGGAACACGAGTATAAAGATGTAAGATTGAAAATATCTCTAATTTCAGTCCTCTTTTTTGATAAGACCTTGTAAAATAAAAGCGTTCAAGTTTAATTCAAAGCGTTTTGAAGGATTTGCATTTTGTAACTTTCTTTTCCCGCCCAAAGACATTGGAAATCTAAATGAGGGGAACGAAATTACAAAAATCAATTAAAAAAAAACAAAACAACAACAAAAAACAAAGAAAGGATAAAATGTCAAGCAAATTAAATTGTCTTTTATAATCCGGGTAGATACCTTTGCGAACAGTCACGTGACGTTCTCTCTCTCTCTCTCTCTCTCTCTCTGAAGGACAACACAGTGTCCTGAAGGATACATTTCTCAGATATCACCTGATGCGTGGATCGCTTTGTCATTGGTTTGCTGGTGAGAAGGGTCGATAATCAATTATCTGTTTAACAAAGTTTAGTCAATCGATAGATGGTTAATAGGTTTGCATAAATCAGGCACACTATTCCAAGTAGACCATCGCTGGGTCAGAAGAATACAATGACTACACCCCCTGAAAAATAGTATCATCCCCCTAATTGAGCTACCTGTTAGTCGTGAATGGTGACTCGTGATGCTTAAGGATGGAATCCTGATGGCTGAGCAGTCAATGACATACAACTCTCCACTTAGGTCCTTACTTTGGCTAGACAAGTGGTCGGACAGGCCCCTCCGGTCAGTCGGCTGGTCACTTCAAGCCCATACTTGATTGTCCCGACTCTATTGCCGTTAAGGCAAATAAGTAAGTAAAGTCGTCGGGGCGGCCTAAAGTCGGTATCAGCCAATCATCGAGGGAGTCTATCCCCTTTTCACTTGCGCAAGACCAAGGAGATTATTTTAGCATCTGAGGTGGAGTGCCACACCTACCGTCAGCTCCTTACTTTACCGCACAGATCCCTGTGCTACTCATATGCTGAGTTGGCGAGGACCGGTATCGAACTAGGAACCTTGTGGTTTCTAGCCGAACGCTCTACCGACTGAGCTAACCCGGCCCTATTATTAAGGCAAATACACAACCCTTTTTATCCTATATGTGCTAGAAGGCCGCGTCTCAAGGTCTTAATGTCCTGGTTATGATGGATGATAGCACGGGTCTTTGGGGGTCTGTGTCAATTACTGAAATTAACAGCGTCGATTCCAGGGGGCTATCTCCCCCAGGCAACACCTGCCCCCTTGATTTTAAGGGATAGGGCTGGGTTTATTGCCCAGCGCCCGAGGCGCCCCTTCGAGGGGGAATGCCGACGAGATCGACGCATTTTTTGTGCTTACCACCCATGAGCTTCGGCTTGTGGGTGGGCCCACATAAAAATGTCCTTGTGTCACGCCCTCATAAGTGGGGTGAGAAGCAAATACCTTAAACTCTATCTGGTGGTGAAGTTCCAATTCTGGAGCTCTGGGGAGTGTGTAGTAACCCTTTATCGCCATTACTCCCAGGCCACTCTCACCCAGACAAAATGTGTTTTAAAATTGAATTTAAAAAAAAATGCAGTAACTATTAAGAATGAATAAAACAATGTTTTCGGCATAAAATGACCCAAGTCAAGTTGTTTGGCCGTAAAATCCAACGAGAAAACCACCCAGCCAAGGAGAGAAATCAGGTTGATTCTTAAAATATCAACCTTCGAATTATTGACCAGGCAATTATTTCCAGGGAGTAATACACATTTGGATTCGGTCATTTTTTCAAAAATGTAAAAATAATCCATGTTTTTGTGATTATAATAATTAAGACAGATCTAAATTTACAATGTTCATTTATTGAAGAAATATGACCGTAACTTTAAGGCCATCTTTGGAAACATATATGCAAATATATATATGCAAATATATATATGCAAATATATATATGCAAATATATGCACCCTCCAGGTGCAAGTATTTAAGTTTTAATGTAATAAAATATTGTATTAAATTAGAAAGGCTAAAGGAAAAAGAGGGAACGTTAAGACACACACACACCCACCCACACAGAGAGAGAGAGAGAGAGAGAGAGAGAGAGAGGAGAGAGAGAGAGAGAGAGAGAGGAGGGATCGGCTCTCCATGCGAGTAGAAAGTGCAATTGAGGTTTGATCCCAATTTGAAGGGATATATTTTCAAAATGGCGATTTATAACGAGGAAAAATAATAATAGGCAACAGATTAAAAAATGGTTTGGTTTGGTTTGTTTTGTTTTACGGCATATCAATTTAATGCCGATAAAGTTTTGAAATAAATCAATTCTTAATGGATAATAGAATTTTTTTATAAATACATTTTTCTATTTAACCCATAGATGGGACCCTAACAGGTACTACCACTCCGGGTCAGAGTGGACCAGAGAGCAATGGTGATGAAAGGGTGCTCCACATTCCCCAAACTTCCAAAACTGGAACCTCACCATCAGATAGAGTTTAACGACATTCCCAGGACATGTAGACCCGCAGCCACCGCCTTCTGGCACCCATATGATAAAAAGGGGTTGGGGCTTGCCATAAAGGCAATAGGGTTGGGAAAATCATATAGGTGCTAGGGCTTGACGTGACCAGCCGATTGATCAGAGGGGGTCTCTCCGACCGCCCGTCTAGCCCAAGATAGGGCCAAAGTGGAGTATTGCATGTCATGAACTGCTCATCCACCTGGGCTCTATCCTTAAGCATCACAGGTCGCCACCCACGGCCAACAGGTGGCCCCATTGGGGGAGTCTTACCCCTCTGCAGAGGTGCAGTCGGTGCATTCTAACGCCCCAGCCGACAGGGAGGATTAAACAATGGAAAATGTGTGGAGACAGTTAAATTACATAAGTGAATGCTGCAAACTAGCACAACGGGAGTAGAAGTGTAGCCATGACTGTGTGGGATGGGTGATCCAATGGGAATTGATCAAAGTTTATAAGTGAATAAAAGAATGCCTAGGAAACAAATGTTGTGAAAATGATTCCATCTTCTTTGCTGCCATTTTTATGAGAACCAGAAACAAATTTCAGAAGTCTATCGTTGTCGATTCTCCTAAATATTAAAAACCGAAAATTCTTTTTTTAAACTAAAAAAAAAAAAAAACACTTTTTAAGTGATTAATTTCTGTAAACTTAATACAAATAGAGCTATCCCCATAGACTGATTATTTAACTATGGAAATGTTGCCTACGTTATACGCGTATACTTAAGATAAAATACGATGCCAATTAGATTGTTCTCAGAATATACTTCTCGATAATGATTTAGACCCTAACTAGATAATTCGCCACCCCGTTTACACAGTATACCTAGAGTCTCAAAGGTTTCGGGTTGATTCCGACATGGGAAAGTATAATGTAGACGTGATGTTAATGTCTTTTGAAAATTCAGATAACCTAAATTTATAATCTCTTGCGCAAACTATTGATGGCAATTAAAGCACCACGATTCTGAATCTCATGTTAAAAATAAAATGTAAGATCACTTTTGTCTCAGTGTGCAAGTTTCTTAGCAGGGTTGTTTAGGCTTTTCATTAGCTTATAAGGTGTGGCAACTCTACCATGTGAGGATAAATTTAGATATTTCTAAAATCAAGAGTTGGATGTCCTCTGTAGAGAGGTTTTTGGTGACAGGTGGTTTTTTTCGAAATTTGCATTCAAGAAACTTACAGCTCGCACGGCGTGTATATTTTAATATATAATGTAATGATAAGTCTAAAAATAAATTATTCTCATTTCAATATTATATACTATTACCAACCCATCTGCCGAGATTCATGTAAGAATAGAGATAGTG
>CM042162.1:6222705-6240205 GCA_023376005.1 Doryteuthis pealeii
GAGACGAGATTCGGCTATGAACTAGAACGTTTTATCGCGTACCACTTTCGTCTTATAACGGACCACTCATATACACACATCGCTCTTGATGAAGAAACCGACTTCAATAAAGGGTTGAAACAGATTCTGTCAGCGAATTTAACATCATGTGTTTGTTTTTTCTAAATATTAATTTCATACTGTCGGATTCACTTCCATTCGCTTTTTTCATACCATCAGCTCTTTACTTTACCGCACAGCTCCCAGTGCTACTCATAACGCTGAGTTTGCGAGGACCGGTATCGAACTAGGAATTTTGGTTTCTAGCCGGATGCTCTACCGACTGAGCTAACCAGAACACAATTGAAACGGAATTAAACCCCAATCAGACTTTCACCACATTAAAAAAATTACACACCATTACATTACATCGCTTAATACCCTACATACAAAAAAAAATCATGTATCTTCGATACTCCACAATTTAAGAATTATCCAATTTCTTTTATTAAATTTTAAATCCCTTTTGTAATATTCCGTAGTAAATAATTTTCTAACACATAACTGTTCGCACTTTTTGGCGTAGTGTCCAAAATAATAAATAGAATACCATATAAAATATAAATAATAAATAGATAATCTGCGCAAGTGACTCTGCAGGCCAATTCTTGAGTGACAGTCTTTGGTGCACTGATGCACACAAACTGTAAGGCTTTCTAGGGCTGCTGTCTTTTCTTCCTCTTTCTGCTCACTTGCTGTCGAGTCTACTCTCCTCTCAGCGTCACCCCTCTCCGTGCCCTTGCTTAACCTTGAGGCGTCAGGTCCGATCTATTTTTTGCATCTACCTCCCACGTGTTGTGTCAATGATGGCATATCCTCATAGCTCCTTGCAGACATCTTTAAATCGTAAGCGTGGTCTACCTATCGATCGGGAGCCCTTCACTAAGTTACCGCAAAAGAGCTTTTGAGATGCGGCCATTTTTCCAATATTTTCTATCTTCCAATAAAGAATAAATTAACTTAAAAGAAAATTGACATCTGTTCTTAATCGGCATAAAACTATTAGTTTAAATATCACCTGAGTCCAGTACCATTTACAATTAATCTGCAGTTTGAATAACTAGATTCCTACCATAATATATATATATATATATATATATTAATATATATATATATATACATATATATATATATATATATATATATATATACATGTGTGTGTGCGCGTGTGTGCGCGTAAGTTGAAATGGAAGCTAATCCGACGGCATGTGAAATGAAATAAGGAAAGTAAAATGTTGAATAGGTGAAAAAGGATTCATTTTATTTTATATTATTTATTTTACTGACACGTGTTTTCGGCCAGGAGTTTATCATGCGCATACATGTATTCTATCTATTATTATTTCAAATACAATAGAATAAAATAACAATAATGGAAAAACTACAGAATTCGTCAGAGTAAATCCTTATTGTTTTAAATGAAATCGGTTGAAATACGGAGAATTTCCGATAATGTATATATATAATATATATATATATATATATATATATTATATCCCACCGATATCTGCGCCCGAAAATAAGAGAGGGGGCCAAATGTCCCATGGATTTTTCCCGTGATTTGAACAAGAAGGATGTTGAAACAAAAAGTCGGCCATATTTGATTCAACGTAAATCTTCACAGAGAAACAATAATCTTCTCAAATCCATTTATACATGTTTTTAACTCCAAAAATGATAAATGTCTTTTTTTAGTAACAATTAAGTTCATTTCAAGTAATGCGCAAAGCACAATTCTAGGAATTAGTCAATTAAACTGCAGATTACTCATTTAGAATATAAGTTCCAATACGATTGGCAAGTCATTCGTAATATTTCACATAACTTCATACATATTTTTGAATATTAGTCTATTTTCAAAACCTAGTTTTAAGTCACAGAGTTATTCATGCGGAAAAAAGTATCTTTGTTTTTTTTATTTTTATTTTATATATATAGAGAGAATGTGGAGTACGCTCTATCACCATTACAGCCAGGTCCACTCTAACCCGGATAGATGAATTAATAGATTCCTTCCTATAAAATGGCAACAACACTGGAATAAAATATCCACAAATAAACTTTTCCTAATCAAACCCACTTTGGGAGGCTGGAGACCTACTTTAAAGATGTCTAGAAAGTCATTGTGTCCCGATTACGCATTGGTCATACAATACTAACACACTCCTATATACTCACACAAGAACAACAACCACAATGTGGAACATGTCAAACACCTTTGACATTTAAATACTTATTCATGGAATACATTTTTTTTGGCTCACATCAGAAACCGTTATTTTAAATCAAACAATATGAATGATCTGTTTGAAAATGTCAATATGGAGGATATTCTCTCTTTTTTGAGGGAAATAAAATTATACCATAGAATATAGACATGAAACTAAACACCATACAATATAATCCCAAATAATGCTAACACATTAATAAAACCAATTACTAAAACGTATAAATATAATTACACGATGTGTATTACTTCCTAACCGTTAGGCATGACATAAACCCAGACGGCTTGATATGCGTTAAAATCAGTAAACAAACAAACTAACCCGGACTGGTACTACCTGTTTACTTGCCGAAGTTTTTTGAGTGAAAAATAGTTACGCACGCCATTGTTTGTAATCTAAAACTATATCGGGCGCTCTATTAAGAATGGTCTGTGCCAGATTTTGAATAGAAGTTGCACATAATCACACGCAACTGAAATTATTATTTATGACGAGGAAATACAGAAAAAAAAAGATATTGCTAGTGGATTTTTTCTACTTTTCTGGTTGATACGTGCTAAGAATTTAGTGTGATTAGAGATGACCCTGCACTGAGAGGACTCTACTGTTGATTGAATATTGGAAGGGTTTGCCCATAAGAGAGAGAGAGAGAGAGAGAGAGAGAGAGAGAGAGAGAGAGAGAGGGGGGAGAGGAGAGAGTGTGCGTGTTGTGTATGTGAGAGAGAGAGGGGGGGTGGAAGAAGACAACGTGGAAGGCGATGATAGGATATCGCCTACTCACAGGAGAAGTCGACTATAATAAATTAAGTTTAGGTTGAATTAAATTTAAGGCTTGGTCGAGTGATATTACGGACATGGAATTCCTTCGTGCTACTCTAAATCGATAAAACTGCATGGGAGAAATTAATCAAATAATGCGTGGTTTGATATATATATATATATATAAATAAATACAAGGTGTGTCAAAAAGTATCGATATTTTTGTAGTTTTTGACACACCTTGTATTCTGAAAAAAAATTAACGTTCCATTCATTGTTCTTTCTATCTTGGTAAATACAGCTTTAATGTCGCTACTTTTATGACACACATTGCGTATATCTTACTGTGTGTATCTCTCTCTATATGTATATTTTTCTTTCTTGGTCTCTGTGTGTATGTCCCCTCTCTCTCTCTCTCTCCCTCTCTCTCTCTCTCTCTCTCTCTCTATATATATTATATATATATATATATATATATATATATATATTATATATATAATATAGAGAGAGAGAGAGAGAGAGATATGGCCGGTTTAGCTCAGCCGGTAGAGAGTCTGCCTATGAATGACAAGTTTCCTGGTTCGATACCGGCCCTCGCCAACTCAACGTATGAGTAGCTCATGGATCTATGTGGTAAAGTAAGGAGCTGATGGTAGGTGTGACGCTCCACTTCAGACACGAAAACAGTCTCCTTTGGCCCGATATCGACTTTAGGCCGCCCGGACAACATTACTTAATTTAAGCATACAAAAAAGCGGTCTTCTTCAGGGCAAGATATTTCGATATTTGAAAATAAATTGAACGAATACAAAGAATTTGGATGTGTTCCAAAAAGAATATTCTTTTTGAAAATTTAAGAGACGCTTTCGGTTTGAAAGTTTATGAAGAATATCTAATGACATGTGACATTTTATAAAAATAGTTTAAATATTTTGTTTATTTTTAACCTGCGTATGGATCTTGAAACAGAAAGCTGTGTTTTGCTATTATTGTAATTTTCTTCATTTATTTAGTTAATATAAATTTCTCTATTTTTAATAATTGTGAGATATTTGGAGTTTTTTTCTCGTAAGTCTACACAACAATAAAAGAATACATTTAATTATTTGACTAAGTTTTACTAAAGCTCGATAAGATAAACAAGTATGATAATCTTCATACAATGACTGCTATTTACACAGTGCATTGCAACCAACAAAAAGCCTTCATCATATGATGACTCTGAGTTCAAGCATTGTTTTGGGGCCGAAGTATCATTACCACTAACCAATAACGCCCCAGCAGTATCTCACGATACCACCAGACTTTGTCGGTTTGATGTCACAATATAGGACTGCTATATCCACGCTGATTCGGTTAGAGCTTTCTCCTGGATCTTTTTATGTATTTCCTCTTGTCTGGTGGAGAAAGTCCAAGTTTTAGACAAAAATGCGAGGTTGAGTTGGTAATAAATCCCCGGCATCCGACTTCGATGGGAAATACATAACTGTATTTATCATGTATTTATCTTGATATTTAATTTAAGAAAATATTCCAAAATGATAATGACAAAGTACAGTTTAATAAATTAACGGTTAGGATAGACGTTAAAATTTCTCTACAAAAGAAGTAAAGTGACTAATGAATTTAATATATTAATGAAATCCCCCACTTAGAAATTAGAAGCAGAGCACGCATTGACCCAATTGAGACCATCCTATTTCAAAACCAACTTCGATAGTTGGGTTATACCATCCGCATGCTTGCAGATAGACTCTTCCGTAAAATACTTTACAGTGAACTCACACCGAGTACACCGAGGATAGGAGCCCCCCCCCCCATGCGGTTCAAATACCATATTAAGACAACGCTGAAGAAATGTACCATCACACTTCAAGCGTGGAAGATCTGACCTCCAGCAGACAGGGTTGCATAACGCCTGTCGTACAGGAGCTAAGCAGCTCAATATCGAAAAAGCAGAACTACAGAGCGGCGACGTCTTCGTCGTCATGAACCACCAAATGCAGATGGGAATTTCCCCTGCAATGTGTATGACCGCATCTGCAAGTCCAGAATTGGACTAACAAGCCATCAGAGGGTCCACAACTGAAGATATTGAGTGACGTCATAGTCGTCTGTGAGGGACTCCCAAATGAAAGAAGAAAGATATTAATGAATGAATAAATGAAGTGTGATTTAACTCGCTATTTTCAACTATTTATAATTTTTTTGTCAATACTTGGGAGAATATTAAAGACTTGATTTGTATACCAGATGGTTGTCCTACACATTATTGTTCGTGAAATGCTAAATCCTGGGTGGTGGATGGGTAGACTTGGTCCACATGAGTGGCCGGCAACAAGACCCGATTTATCACTCTGCGACTTTTTTTATTTGGGCTTGGTTGAAAAGGCAATTTCTACTCTAGGAAGCCAACGACTTTGAAAGAACTTGAAGGAGGAATACGAGAATGTATTTCTGCCATTCCTCAAAGAGTTCCTGGAAAGATCAGTTGTTCCGATTCCCGAGTAGCTTGAGAGGCTGAGGGCGAATGCTGGTACCCATATAGAATTTTCAATAAAACTCTATTATGTTTGTACTTCTCATATTCATTTATTGTAAAAAATAATGATTCAGAAAACAAATCAAAGATTTTTAAAAAATATATTTACCAACTCCTCCGCACGATCAGGTTGTGATACAAGGTCAATTTCTTAAGCGGAGTTTAACAGGTTTGAATACAGAGTTTTCCTTCTCCTAGACCGGTTACCTAACCAAGGTTAAAGAGTCCAGTCTGCCCTACTATTTATCCATAGCTGGAGGGAGAGTAGGATTCATACCTTTCCAAAGGTATTAGCGCTAAGTGAAATGTAATTACCACATCCAGGATTTAAACACGGGCCGACGAGTCCATTTGCCATGACTTTAACCATTACATCACGCGCTTACATATGCGTTTTATATGCTATACAGTGCCATTTATTGTTAACTAGAAGCGGCTACCCAGCATTGCCTGGGTAGATGGGGGGTGATAATAAAAAAGTTAGTCTCGCAGATCCATTGATTGTTTCAGTCTTATATAATTGATTTATGTTTTCATCCCGAATTTCCGTTTCCTTACTATTCAAATCCTAATTCTAAAATATATCTTCCCAGATATGAATAAAATCTTCATCATTTTTGCACAAAAACCAAGCTCTAGTGATAGTGAATGCACATATATATCTACTTTGACTTTACTTTACAATCAGCCTGTATGTTAGGGTTACGAACACATGAAGTCAGCGATGCTTGGAAATTAACAGTTTCTCGCCAAACCAAGTTTCATTTTATCACTACTCTAACTTAGATATACAGGTGCTATTAATTTTATTGAGCACACTTACTTAGAAATAGTGCAAATCGTATTATCTGTATATATATATATATATATATATATATATATATATATATATATATATATATATATATGCTGTATTTTCTCGGCCTTGCCCGTGTTATATATTATCCAACTGAATTTAAGTATACACTTTTTAAATCTCATATTTCTCACTATTAGATAGCAGTGTCTATCGCTCGATGTGTTTATTGTGAAAATGTTACGACGGAAATTCGTGTATGTTATCTCATTGTATATATAAGTATTTATTTATACAATAATTATTGTCTAAGTGTATATGTAAACATTTATATAGTATTCATTCTCATTACATATGAAATTATTTATTTATTTATTTAGTGCAAGCTGAATGGTCTTGGCTTTGCCCTGTTTATTAGCGTAGCATCTCACATGGTGTAATGGTTGGCAAGCTAGATATGCAAACTATTGTTCGTGAGTTCGATTTCATTGGGTGTCCCATACGCTGGCATTGTGCCACATCTAAGCAAAGCTTTTGTAAATAACTATATGTCTAAATTTAAGTATGAACTTTTAAAATCTCTATTGCATACCATTAGATAGCAGTATCTATCGCTCGATGTGTAATGAATATGTAAATAATCTGATTGGACAGTGTCATGTATAAATATTCGACACTGTGTTGGTACAGGCACCTACACCTACACCTACAACCTTATCTCTCGCCAGACTACACCACGCCTGCTCAGAAGACGTATTGCTATTCGACGCACCAGCTACTACTGCGATAATATACCAAATACCAACTTCAGAATATATCCCTTAACCCGGATATATCACCCCCATTTACCAATAACCCAATAATAATAATACTTTTTAAAAGGGAGTGAGATGCAATATCAACAGAGTTATCATAATGGCTGATATGGACATGTATTTTACATTTATCGGAGTTATTTCCCTTGGCCTATTCCTTTTTCCTATTCTCCGTGAATAGTGTTTCATATTGTAAATTACATCGGCAATATCCATCCTGTTTAATGAGTGTACCTCCTGTAAGATGACAATATGAGTATAACGTTGCTAAAATCATCTTAATTTCTATTACGTAGATTATTCGGTCTATTGTCCTCATCTTCATTGTTATCTGTACAACGTTTCGAACAATGTTCCCTCCGGCCTTCTTCAGATATTTCTTTCGGACTCGGGAACTTTCTCGGACTAGGGAACCTTCTTTTCGGACTCTGGAACCTTCTATTTGAATTCGAGAACATTCTTTTTGAACTCGAGAAACTTCTTGTCGTAATCGGGAGCAATCAAGGAACTTTGAACCTTACCCTTTATTCGGTCCTCGGAGTTATCCTGTTCTCATTCCTCTAACTATAGCTGGGGTACAGTTGTTAAGCTATGGAAATCAGTATTCTATGTTACTGCTACCGCTGACCAGGATTGAACCTGCAGTCTAAAGATAACGGTCACTTAGAACTGTCTTAAGCTAACTCTTTTACCCACTAGGCTATATGTTCAATTGGACTTAATGTATATGAGAGTATAGCAGACAGAGAACAAAAACAAGAGCTATAAAATATTATAAATGAGTAGGACCTGTTATATACCACAGTATGACAATTTAAAATTTAAAATTTATTGAAAAGTTTGATATATTTACGTAAGCGCAATTGCAAAATAATTCAGTGTGTAAATGCATAATAATCTTGATTTGAAACTCTCACACTTTTTTCTTTCTTTTCTTCTTTTCACCTTTTCATTAATATTAGCGTTATCACTTCCGCGCGCTCACCCACTCTTTCTATCTTTCCCTTACTCTCTTTCTTTCTTTCATTCTTATTATATATTTTTGTGTAGCATGTCTTTATCTCTTTCTTTCTTTATATTAAAAAATGAATGTTCCATTATCTGCCTAAGGTGATGACACTCATAAGAAACAATAGTAACACCAGATAATCAGGATTTACATTTTTTAATCTCATCTTGGACGGTCTCATTTTTAACCAGATGGTTTTGCAAGATGATAACGGTCATACAAATAAGGAACACGGGTATAAAGATGTAAGATTGAAAATATCTCATCTAATTTCAGTCCTCTTTTTTTTGACAAGACCTTGTAAAATAAAAGCGTTCAAGTTTAATTCAAAGCGTTTTGAAGGATTTGCATTTTGTAACTTGTTTTCCCGCCCAAAGACATTGCAAACCAAATGAGAGGAACGAAATTACAAAAATCAATTAAAAAAACAAAAAAACAACAAAAAACAAAGAAAGGATAAAATGTCAAGCAAATTAAATTGTCTTTTATAATCCGGGTAGATACCTTTGCGAACAGTCACGTGACGTTCTCTCTCTCTCTCTCTCTCTCTCTCTCTCTTCTCTCTCTCTCTCCTCTCTCTCTGAAGGACAACAAGTGTCCTGAAGGATACATTTATCAGATATCACCTGATGCGTGGATCGCTTTGTCATTGGTTTGCTGGTGAGAAGGGTCGATAATCAATTATCTGTTTAACAAAGTTTAGTCAATCGATAGATGGTTAATAGGTTTGCATAAATCAGGCACGCTCTTCCAAGTAGAGCATCGCTGGGTCAGAAGAAGACACTGACTACACCCCCTGAAAAATAGTATCATCCCCCTAATTGAGCCACCTGCTGGTCGTGAATGGTGACTCGTGATGCTTAAGGACGGAATCCTGATGGCTGAGCAATCAATGACATGCAAGTCTCCACTTAGGACCTTACTTCGGCTAGACAAGTGGTCGGATAGGCCCCTCCGGTCAGTCGGCTGGTCACTTCAAGCCCATACTTGATTGTCCCGACTCTATTGCCGTTAAGGCAAATAAGTAAGTAAAGGGCGGCCTAAAGTCGGTATCAGCCAATCAGCGAGGGAGTCTATCCCCTTTTCAATAGCGCTAGACCAAGGAGATTATTTTAGCATCTGAGGGTGGAGCGCCACACCTACCGTCAGCTCCTTACTTTAACCGCACATATCATACGAGTTGGCGAGGACCGGTATCGAACTAGGAACCTTGTGGTTTCTAGCCGAACGCTCTACCGACTGAGCTAACCCGGCCCTATTATTAAAGCAAATACACAACCCTTTTATCCGATATGTGCTAGAAGGCCGTGTCTCAAGGTCTTAATGTCCTGGTTATGATGGAGGATAGCACAGGCCTTTCGGGGTCTCTGTCTATTAATAGAATTAACAGCGTCGATCCAGGGGGCTATTCCCCCAGGCAACACCTGCCCCCTCGAGTTAAAGGGGCATGGCTGGGTTTATTACCCAGTGCCTGAGGCGCCCCTCGAGGGGGAATGCCGACGGGATCGACGCATTTTTTGTACCTACCACCCATAAGCTTCGGCTTGTGGTAGGTCCACATAAAAGGTCCTTGTGTCACGCCCTCATAAGTGGGATGAGAGGCAAATACCTTAAACTCTATCTATGGTGAAGTTCCAGTTCTGGAGCTCTGGGGAGTGTATAGTAACCATTTATCGCCATTACTCCCAGCCCATTCTGATCCAGACAAAAATGTGTTTCAAAATTGAGTTAAAAAAACTGCAGTAACTATTAAGAATGAATAAAAAATGTTTTCGGAATAAAATGACCCAAGTCAAGTTGACTTGCCGTAAAATCCAACGAGACAAACCAACCAGTCAAGGAAGAGAAATCAGGTTGATCCTTAAAAAGTCAACCTTTGAATTATTGGCCTGGCAATTATTTTCAGGAGTAATACAGATTTGGATTCGGGTCATTTTTTCAAAAATGTAAAAATAATCCATGTTTTTGTGACTAATAATTAAGACAGATTTAATTTACAAGTTGCATTTATTGAAGAAATATGACCCTTACTTTAAGGCCATGTTTGAAAAACATAGAAGACTAAAACGAAAAAGAGGGAACGTTGAGAGAGAGAGAGAAGAGAGAGAGGAGAGAGAGAGAGAGAGAGAAGAGAGAGAAGGAAAAGAAGAAAGAAAGAAAGAAAAGAAATTAGAAGAAGAAAGATAGAGATAGAGATAGATAAAGATAGATGGAGGAGAGAGATAGAGAATAGACAAACAGACAAACAGACGGAGAGAGAGAGGGTAATCGAAACAAGAGACAGAGATATAGATAGATATATGGAGAGAGAAATACGTAAGAAAGAAAAGAAGAAAGAAAGAAAGAAAGAAAGAAAGGAAAAGAAAAAAGATACAGAGATAGATAAATATAGATGGAGAGATACATAGAGACAGACAAACAGACAGACAGAGAGACGGAGAGAGGGGGATAGAAAGAAGAGACAGAGATAGAGATAGATAGATGGAGAGATATACACATAAATAGAGGAATAAATAAATAAAGAAAGAAAGAAAGAAAGAAGAGACAGAGATAGATAAAGATAGATGGAGAGATAGATAGAAACAAACAGACATACAGTTCGAGAGAGAGATAGATAAATAGAGAGAGAGGGAGAGAGAGAGAGAGAGAGAGGAGTGAAAGAGAAAGAGAGAGAGAGAGAAACAAATATAAAGAAAGAAGAAAGAAGAAAGAAAGAAAGAAAAGAAATATGAAGAAAGAAAGAAGAGATAGAGATAGATAGATAGATAGATAGAAAGAGAGAGAGAGAGAGAGAGAGAGAAAGAAAGAAAGAAGAAAGAAAAAAGGAGGAGAGCAGATATAGATAAAGATAGATGGAGAGATAGAGAGAGAGAGAGAGAGAGAGAGAGAGAGAGGAGGGGGAGTGGATCGGCTCTCCATGTGAGTAGAGAGTGCAATTGAGGCTTGATCCCAATTTGAAGGGATGTATGTTCAAAATGGCGATTTATAACGAGGAAAAATTGATAATAGGCAACAGATTAAATAAATGTAAAATACGTGGAAACAGATTCTACTGTTAAATTACATAATAAGTGAATGCTGCAAACTAGCACAACGGGAGTCGAAGTGTAGCCATGACTGTGTGGGATGGGTGATCCAATGAGGATTGGTCAAAGTTTATAAGTGAATAAAAGAATGCCTAGGAAACAAATGTTGTGAAAATGATTCCATCTTCCTTGCTGCCATTTTTATGAGAACCACAAACAAATTTCAGAAGTCTATCGTTGTCGATTCTTCTAAATATTCAAAACCGAACATTATTTTTTAATCTAAAAAAAAACAAAAAAAAAAAAAACAAACATTTTAAGTGATACTGGTACAAATACACAATAGACCGCAAGAGATTATATTAGAATTGCATTTTACGTATAAATAGCATTAGATGTCAGAAACTCTCGAAGTAGCCTAACTGTAACCCAAATCCTATATCTAGCGTCTCAAAGGTTTCGGATATTTCCGCGAAATGTAATGTAATGTAATGCTTTTGAAACGTAACCTAAAGATATCTCTTGCGCGCTATTGTGCATTAGCACCGCGATTATAATCTCATGAAAAACATGAAGCCACTTTTTCTCATTAAAGTTCTAGCAGGTTGGTTCGGCTTTCAAGTTTAGTGGGGCACCCACCGAGGAGAAGGATAACTTAGAATTCAAAAATTAAGAGCGGATGTCCTTAAGACAGTTTGGCATGGTTTTCGAATTTGCTCAAGAACTTACAGCTCTACGGCGTATATATATATTATATATATATATATATATATATATATATATATGTATATATATATATATATATATTACCAACCCTTCCGGACGAGCAGGATTGTGACACAAGTCAATTTCTTAAGCGGGGTTCAACAGGTTTTGAATTCAGTTTTCCTTCTCCTAGACCGGTTGCCTAACCAGGGTTAAAGAGCCCTGTCTGTCCTACTATTTACCCATAGCTGGAGGGACAGTAGGATTCATACCTTTCCCAAGGATATTAGCGCTAAGTGAAATGCAATTACCAAGCCCAGGATTTGAACTCGGGGTGACGAGTCCATTTCCCATGACTTTAACCATTACACCACTTGCTTCCTACAGCATATATCCACGGCGTATTTGTACCTGATTTGATGGCGAGGGGACGATAAACCTGCATCATTAGATGTTCCACTGCATCTTTTCTGGGACTGCAACCCAATTCCAGTACAGATGTATAACTTGTTTTGAAAGTTCTTTACTTTCATTTCAAACAATCTGTTCCAAATATTTTGATTACACAAGGAATGCAGCTAACTCTTTGATACTAGAGTTATTCTCAGGGTTATTTTCTTTCATTTTAGTTTTCTATCTTTTTTCCTTCTTCCCTTTCTTTCTTTCTCTCTTTCTTTCTTTCTTTCTTTCTTTTTTCGTTCTCTGAAGTTGTTCTGTTTTGCTCATTGTTCTTTTTTTCTCTCTTTCTTTCAACTTTCTTTCTCTGGATTTATTCTTTAGTTCCTTTTTCCTTTCTTTCTTTCTTTTTTCTTTTTTTTTTTCTTTCTTTCTTTCTTTTCGGTTGTTTCTTTCTCTGGATTTTTAAAATTTCATTCTGTCTTTCTTTCTTTATCTTTCTTTCTTTCTTTCTCTCTTTCTTTCTTTCTTTCTCTGGTATCCTTATTACTTTCTTTTTCTGTGTTTATTCTGTTTTCTTTCTTTTTTTTTCATTCTTTAGATTTCTTCTTTCTTCTTTCTTTCTTTCTTTCTTTCTCTGGTGTTATTCTTTCTTTATTTTTCTGTATTTATTCTTTTTCTTTCTTTCTTTCATTCTCTAGATTTCTTCTTTCTTTCTTTCTTTCTCTGGTGTCATTCTTTTTTTTCTTTTTCTGTGATTATTCTTTTTTTCTTTCTTTCTTTCATTCTCTGGATTTAGTTATTCTTTTTTCTTTCTTTCTCTAGTGTCATTCTTTCTTTCTTTCATTTTCTGAGTTTATTCTTTCTTTCTCTCTGTCTCACTCTTTCTCTCTCTTTCTTTTTCTCTTTCTCTTTTAAGATTATTCTTTCTTTCTCTATGGTTACATTAACTTTCTTTTCTTTTCTTTCACTTCATGCGTGATACTTTCTAAGATTTTCCTCGGTAAAATAAACCTTTTCCATTCTTCTGACCTTCCAATTTTTTTGCTTCAGGATAATTGCCAAATGAATTCTTCGTAAACACCCAATGGAATTGCCTCAGGTGTCATTTCTTTTAAAGAACTCAAATAACATATTTTGTTTTCAAAAGAGAAATTGCTTTCCATTAAAAGAAATCTATTTTTAGAATTGATTATTGTGTGATAGCACCTGTAAGGGTCGCAACTATGGGTCAAATAGATCTGTTTACTAATTATTGGTATCCGATGTGACATTTGCCAATATATATATATATATATATATATATATATATATATATATATATATATATATATATTATATATATTTATATATATATATATATATATATATATATATATATATTGTGTATTTTGGCAGCAAATTATTCTTAAGACATGTGTTATTGAACAACACGGAGTATTCTTTTTCATTTTTTGTATGGATATTTTTCCAGTTTTCTGGCTATCCTTTTTGAATCTGGATCGAGTTGATTCATGATATTTTGCATACTAATTTCCCGAGCGCTTTCGACTGTTTCGCCAGTCGTATTCATGGTGTTATGTAATTTGGTTTTTTTAGTTGCTTTTAGTTTTGTTATCTATGCTTTTATCTAATTCAGAGAGTCTATTATTTTTAAGAGGGGGGTTAGGTGAGTGTTAGTTATTGAAGATATTTAATACGTTGTCTCCGACTTTAAAGGCTATTTTATTAATGTTAGGTTTTTTTTATTTTTAATGCATATGGCTTCTAGATAAAAGCATAGATAACAAAACTAAAATCAACTAAAAACCAAATTACATAACCCCATGAAGACGACTGGCGAAACAGTCGAAAGCGCTCGGGAAATCAGTATGAAAAATATGATGAATCAACTCGATCCAGATTCAAAAAGGATAGCCAGAAGACTGGAAAAAATATCCATACAAAAATGAAAAAGAATACTCCGTGTTATTCAATATATATATATATATTATATATAATATAATAAATAAGTAATCCACAGACACGTGTTTCAAGGTATCACCTTTCATCAGTGTGGCTATACCGTAACAGCTACCTCTGGCCGGGTTCGAGACCCGAATGTGACTTTCGCTCGCCAAACCTTTAACCCGTACGGCCAGAGGCAGCTGTCAAATATAGGAGAATAAATAATCGCTACATTTCTAAGCGGAAATGAAATTCACTAGAGTCCTCAAACGTTTTTGTAAACAAACGCGAGGGTTAGCTATACGCCGTAACGGTGAATCTGCAATTAAGTCCCTATTCAGAGAACTCAACCATTAGTCAATGGGAGTATATATATATAATAAATAAGTAATATATATATATATATATAATATATATATATATATATATGATAATATATTAATAATTTGAAGGCAATTACAATGCGTATAAAAAATAAAAACAAAAATATGTTATTTTTGTCTTATCAATTTCAAAGAAACATTATCTTCAGAGACGAATATCAGAAATGTACGTGCTTCAGTCTTTTTTTGTGTGGTTATATTTTTTCTTTTTTTTCCTCTTCTTCTTTTTTCTTTCTCCTCCTTACTTTTTTACTTTATGTTATGAATGAAATGGGCGAATAACTGTAATTTCTTATTTTTTGGAATATCTGTTGAGAACGAATGTTTGAACCCCTACCTTGTATATGTATCCAATATTGTCTGTTTATCTTCCCGTGAATATTGCACAATGTAGCCATGTTGAATTCAAAATAAAAACGGTCACATAGAAAAATTCATATATTTAGCTTTTATATCTTATTTATTTTTTTTTATTTTTTCTCTAATTTTTTATTTATTTACTTTTTTCAGTTGTAAAAAATAAAATGTATTAATTATTAGTTGTTTGTTCTACTTCCTTGGACATGTCCGGGTGGTTGGAGAGGCCCCCTCCAATCAATCGGCTAGCCTCGTCAACCCCTAGCACCTATATAATTTCCCAACCCTATTGCTCTTATAGCAAGCCCCAACCCTTTTCATCATATGGGTGCTAGAATGCGGTGACTGGGGGTCTTCATGTCCTGGAAATTACGTTAAACTCTGTCTGATGGTGAGGTTCCAGTTCTGGAGGTTTGGGGAATTGGAGCACCCCTTCATCACCATTGCTCCCTGGACCACTCTGGCCTGGAGTGGTAGTACATGTTAGATTCCCATATATGGGTTAAATAGAAAACATGTATTTATAAAAAAAAATGAGTATCCATTAAAACAACAAACCAAACTTGGACAACTCCTTTTTTATCATCTTATATCAACCTTAAAACAGTTCTTTGCTCAGAACATATACACTTATTAATATTACTACCAAATATATACACCCTCCGGGTACAAGTATTTAAGTTTTTAATGTAATAAAATATTGTATTAAATTAGAAAGGCTAATGAAACTAAATAAGAATACAGATAAAAGATTTGAAACAGAGGGAGTATAATAAAAGATTTGAAACAGAGGGAGTATAATAAAAAATGGAACAACTGAAACTTACTCTTCCATCACTCTCGTCTTTCATTGTTATTTTTTTCTAATTTAAGTATTTAGTTAAAAGAGGAAGTAAATGATAAAATGACAGTTATTTCATCTTGTTAATGGATCTCATTTGAGATTCATTGAAGAGATTTTTTTACTTATATTCATTAAAATAAAACCAAACAGTTAGAAATCAATAATACTAAGCACGTATTTATTAAATTCGATTTTTTAATATTAATATGCAAATTAGCCTTCCGTTTACACTGTAAACCGCTATTTTGTTGTATATATAAATATAATTGCATGTTGTCAGTATGTAGACATAGTTAACAGTATTAATAATGTAAGACAATTTTATTAATAATTGAGGTTTAGATAAAAATAAAATCATGGAGAATGTGATGTCAATAACTAAGAGAATTGTGACTTGGGTAGGAATATAGTTTCGGTTACAGACAGAAAAACACACAATCTCCATTATAATAAGAGATATCAATATATAGATTTCATTCTGTTAAGTAATACATCCGATATTTAAAAAAATGTTTCTACTTTTTTACTTCACTAGAAGCGGCTACCCAGCGTCGCATAGGGTAGTGGCTTCTAGTGAAAAAAAGTTAGTCTCGCAGATCTATTATTACGAGTTGGAACCTCACAGAATGCTCACTAAACATTGTTTTTTTTGTTGTTGTTTGCCTACCTCTTGTTACGTTATGAGTCTTATGTCGAATGGAGCGATGATATGTTGATAGTAAAATAATTATTTGTATACTTATCTCAGGACCGCGGTACTGCATTGGAGAGGCTGGAATCCTTTTGCTGTGCCGATGCTGGAGCTGGTTGACAATTCTTTGTTGTTTTGAATCTCGAAACCATTTGGGGTGCTGGCGGACATCTTGTCTGGTGCCATTTATATATTTTAGTAATAACTTTAGGCAACTTCTTTTCTCATGAGACATTTTATTTTCTCCAAGCCAAAAACTGTCGAGAGCAAAAGCACCATGTATCACTCTCCTAACACATCGTACCCGACTCATCCGTACACTCTCTTTTCACTCCTCCTCTCTCCCACTTCGAGACGTCTCACTTCTCGATTTCACGATTACACTGGTTTACAAAGAAATCGAGGCAAGCACAAAAATAGCTGTTTCAACCTAATTTGGTGGGTAGCTGAATTCAGATTTGAAATCCGTTTTTACTCATCGCCTCTAGTTTTTAGATATGCATACTGTACATTTGGTACACGTACTGTACATAAAGGCGTATATGCATTCAGGGATTATTTCTAATATTGTGTGACTTATGTCTTCTTTTTTAGTTATTATGCAATAAATGTAAGTTATAGCATTACATTATATATATATATATATATATATATATATATATATATATATCAAGACGGATTTTGGCAGTTAAGCGTAGCCAACATACCAAGAAAATATAACAAGTAGTGGCAAGATATAAAGTTAGCAGAACTAAAAGGCTTAACTTCATTGTACGCATACAAGATATCATGGTGTGTTAGAGAGGGATGTGATCATTGTGTAAATTTAGGAGTATGGAGTGTAAAAGGCAAATACATTTGTGCATTCAAGGTTAATTTCTAATATTGTGTGACTTATGTCTTATGAAACAAAAAACGTTCGTTCATTCAGCCAGTAGGGCGTCAGAAAAAAAAAGTGCACAT
>CM042162.1:6247705-6250205 GCA_023376005.1 Doryteuthis pealeii
AAAGTAGACAAATACAATAGAGAGATGTGGAAAATACGTCCGACGAACAGAGTTATTGGCACTCGCATTGGCTTACTGCTAAGCCACAATTATCCCTGTTATTTATAGTAACCTGTCGGCGCATTCCATTAGTCTTATAGGGTGTATCACCTATAACACTAACAATATATATATATATATATATATATATGTGTGTGTGTGTGTGTGTGTGTGTGTGTGTGTGAAAGTAAGTAAACAATGTGTTTATTTTTAATATGGCCTTTAGCCGACAATTTTTGGAGGACATGTGCTTAATTGAAGTCATACCTAATTTTGAAAATTAATTAGTTAATAATGAATGAATTTAGGCGGGCATTGTTTGGACTTACATTTGAACATCTATGCCCGCCTAAATTCATTAATTATTAACTAATTAATTTTAAAAATTAGGTATGACTTCAATTAAGCACATATCCTCCAATGTGTGTATATATATATATATATATATATATATATATATATATATATGGGAAAGGGGATTGGAATGAATCCGATAGAATGTGGTGGAGATGTGAGGAACAAAAGAACACAACTCAGACAAAAGTGTGTAGGATATATTTCGCTAGAGCTTTGAGCTCGGCATCATCAGTTGTTTTAATGAATTATCAGGTCATCATACAAGTGTTTTATAGAAGGGGTAGTGTGGCGGTAGGAGGTGTATAGGAGAAGAGATCAAGTGGGTGGGTAAGCGTTAGTGAGGAGAGACCATTCAAAACCTGTCCTCACTAACGCTTATACTCCCACTTGACATCCTCTCCTATCCACCTCCCTTGCCACACACCCCTTCTATAAAACACTTGTATGATGACCTGATAATTCATTAAAACAACTGATGATGCCGAGCTTAAAGCTCTAGCGAAATATATCCTACACACTTTTGTCTGAGTTTTGTTCTTTTGTTCCTCACATCTCCACCACTCACAACACACACACACACACACACACACACACACACACACATATATATATATATTATATATATAATAAGTTCCTCCTATGTATTTAGCTAATGAACATATATATATATATATATATATATATATATATATATATATGTGTGTGTGTTCATTAGCTAAATACATAGATGAAGTGATTTATATTGCTTCAGCCATATTGGGTTGATGCGGAAGTGTCCATTTGCTGTTCAACAAATGGAAAGAGACAGTTTTATTCAAAGATAAAATATGGACTGCCATAAAAAAAAGCAAGAAGCAAAAAAGCAAAAAGGCTCTAAGAACAATAGCTAACAATAAAGATTCTCCATCAGTTATTACATGCGTCTTTTTATTGTTGTTGTTTTTCTTTCTTTCTTTCTTTTTTTGTCTTATTTATGTACCTTGTAGTGTCCACTCTATGGGCTGAATAGGAAAAAATGTGTTATAAAGAATGTGTTAAAAATTGAGGTTACATGTTTTTTGAATACCCATCGAGCACTAAACATATTCGGCATGAAATAACCCAACGAGGGTTGACATACCGTAAAAACCAACCGACCAACCAACCAACCAAACCATCCATTTTTTTCTTTTTTTTTCTTCCTTTTGTTTTCTATTTATCTTTTTGTTCTATTTCATTGTTTCCTCCCCCCCCGACTATTTGCGTTTTGTTTCTTATTTTCTTTTTTTCCTCTTTTATTTCCCTTTTCTTGTTCTTGTTGTTCTTCTTCTTTTCTTCTTCTTCTTCTTATAATTATTATTTTCTTCTTCTTCTTCTTCTTCTTTCTTCTTCTTCTTCTTCTTCTTATTATTATTATTATTATTATTATTATTATTATTATTATATTATTTTCTTCTTCTTTTTCTTCTTCTTCTTCTTCTCTTCTTCTTCTTCTTCTTCTTATTATTATTATTATCTTCTTACTATTATTATTTTCTTCTTCTTCTTCTTCTTCTTTCTTCTTCTTCTTCTTCTTCTTCTTCTTCTTCTTCTTCTTCTTCTTCTTCTTACTATTATTATTATCATTATTATTATTTTCTTCTTCTTCTTCTTCTTCTTCTTCTTCTTCTTCTTATTATTATTATTATTATTATTATTATTATTATTATTATTATTATTATTATTGTTGTTGTTGTTGTTGTTGTGGTTGTTATTTTCTTCTTTTTCTACTTATTATCCCTTTCTTCTTTTTCTTCTTCTTACTGTCATCATCATCATCATCATAATCATCATCTTCTTCTTCTTCTTCTTCTTCTTCTTCTTCTTCTCTGCTTATCCATTCTTTTTTCTCCCTTTTTTCGTTTTTCTTTTAGATTAATGGCATTGAGAAAATAAACCAGCAGGTTGAATTCAGTTTCTGCCTTGTATGAGTTATATTCATTTTACACGTATTACTTAAAGAAAAGGGAAGGAAATGTGTGTAAAGATATTTACGTTGCATAGTATTTCTGCTTCATGCTTAAATGATAAGAATACTGAAAATAACGAAGAATTTGAATCATACAAGAAGGCAGCCATTTTGTTC
>CM042162.1:6257705-6258745 GCA_023376005.1 Doryteuthis pealeii
TTGAAATAGGCTTCGGAACTTTTACAAATTACATATATGCTATAGTGAATGCGTTGGATAGCGCCGGATAAACCGACCCACGTTGAATGCCGTAACAACATATATATACATATATATATATATATATATATATATATATATATATATATATATATATAAAATTCCAGCCCCCACACCCTTAATTTAATTTCTCCGAGTTCCCCTAGATACTCTCATTACTAATAACTTGAAAAACTGGAACACAAACACATCACCCCTGAAGATAACGCTTCGATTTGCCGAAAGTACTAGGGATAAAAACTTTAGTGGACTAATCCACAGATTCCATCCAAATGTAAAAAAGTTGACCAGAAAGCTTGAAATGTTTAAACAGGAGACGTCAAACACACACACACACACACACACACACACACACACATATATATATATATATATATATATATTTCTGTGCTCAGCACGGGTGTGAGTACGTGTATGCGTACGGTCATGCCGGGAAGACGTGACTCCGAGAGTTAACGAAACGATGTTGCTAAAACGTCACATCATGTTATAGTAGTTGCGCACTTATGATTGACACGTTGATTTGGTGAGTTTTGTGTGTGGCGTGTCCAGTTGGCCTGACTCTGCATTCTGGGTTCTCCAGTTCGATCTCTGTCGGGGGGAGATCGTAGGTATACACTGCTGATGATACCAAATTAGGTCGAAAAAGCTGTACAGTGTTCCTCACGCCGCACACGAATATTCCAATTATATATATATATATATATATATATATATATATGTGTGTGTGTGTGTGTGTTTTTTAATGTTTTTTTTTTAAAGTTGGGCGTTATTACGAAGCATCTAAAAATTAATGAATGAACTTGATGTTATGAAGTATTGGATTTATTTTTTATTATTTGTTATCATAAATTTTCGGGTTCGTTAGTTTTAGTAGACATTAATTTTTTCTTTTCAAAGTGGCTGGATCAAATAAAATTTCTTATCATTTTCATAGAAAAATCATTTCCAATGAAATTTTCAAATGAAATGTAGCTCCT
>CM042162.1:6258845-6283845 GCA_023376005.1 Doryteuthis pealeii
GAGACGAGATTCGGCTATGAACTAGAACGTTTTATCGCGTACCACTTTCGTCTTATAACGGACCACTCATATACACACATCGCTCTTGATGAAGAAACCGACTTCAATAAAGGGTTGAAACAGATTCTGTCAGCGAATTTAACATCATGTGTTTGTTTTTTCTAAATATTAATTTCATACTGTCGGATTCACTTCCATTCGCTTTTTTCATACCATCAGCTCTTTACTTTACCGCACAGCTCCCAGTGCTACTCATAACGCTGAGTTTGCGAGGACCGGTATCGAACTAGGAATTTTGGTTTCTAGCCGGATGCTCTACCGACTGAGCTAACCAGAACACAATTGAAACGGAATTAAACCCCAATCAGACTTTCACCACATTAAAAAAATTACACACCATTACATTACATCGCTTAATACCCTACATACAAAAAAAAATCATGTATCTTCGATACTCCACAATTTAAGAATTATCCAATTTCTTTTATTAAATTTTAAATCCCTTTTGTAATATTCCGTAGTAAATAATTTTCTAACACATAACTGTTCGCACTTTTTGGCGTAGTGTCCAAAATAATAAATAGAATACCATATAAAATATAAATAATAAATAGATAATCTGCGCAAGTGACTCTGCAGGCCAATTCTTGAGTGACAGTCTTTGGTGCACTGATGCACACAAACTGTAAGGCTTTCTAGGGCTGCTGTCTTTTCTTCCTCTTTCTGCTCACTTGCTGTCGAGTCTACTCTCCTCTCAGCGTCACCCCTCTCCGTGCCCTTGCTTAACCTTGAGGCGTCAGGTCCGATCTATTTTTTGCATCTACCTCCCACGTGTTGTGTCAATGATGGCATATCCTCATAGCTCCTTGCAGACATCTTTAAATCGTAAGCGTGGTCTACCTATCGATCGGGAGCCCTTCACTAAGTTACCGCAAAAGAGCTTTTGAGATGCGGCCATTTTTCCAATATTTTCTATCTTCCAATAAAGAATAAATTAACTTAAAAGAAAATTGACATCTGTTCTTAATCGGCATAAAACTATTAGTTTAAATATCACCTGAGTCCAGTACCATTTACAATTAATCTGCAGTTTGAATAACTAGATTCCTACCATAATATATATATATATATATATATATTAATATATATATATATATACATATATATATATATATATATATATATATATACATGTGTGTGTGCGCGTGTGTGCGCGTAAGTTGAAATGGAAGCTAATCCGACGGCATGTGAAATGAAATAAGGAAAGTAAAATGTTGAATAGGTGAAAAAGGATTCATTTTATTTTATATTATTTATTTTACTGACACGTGTTTTCGGCCAGGAGTTTATCATGCGCATACATGTATTCTATCTATTATTATTTCAAATACAATAGAATAAAATAACAATAATGGAAAAACTACAGAATTCGTCAGAGTAAATCCTTATTGTTTTAAATGAAATCGGTTGAAATACGGAGAATTTCCGATAATGTATATATATAATATATATATATATATATATATATATTATATCCCACCGATATCTGCGCCCCCGAAAATAAGAGAGGGGGCCAAATGTCCCATGGATTTTTCCCGTGATTTGAACAAGAAGGATGTTGAAACAAAAAGTCGGCCATATTTGATTCAACGTAAATCTTCACAGAGAAACAATAATCTTCTCAAATCCATTTATACATGTTTTTAACTCCAAAAATGATAAATGTCTTTTTTTAGTAACAATTAAGTTCATTTCAAGTAATGCGCAAAGCACAATTCTAGGAATTAGTCAATTAAACTGCAGATTACTCATTTAGAATATAAGTTCCAATACGATTGGCAAGTCATTCGTAATATTTCACATAACTTCATACATATTTTTGAATATTAGTCTATTTTCAAAACCTAGTTTTAAGTCACAGAGTTATTCATGCGGAAAAAAGTATCTTTGTTTTTTTTATTTTTATTTTATATATATAGAGAGAATGTGGAGTACGCTCTATCACCATTACAGCCAGGTCCACTCTAACCCGGATAGATGAATTAATAGATTCCTTCCTATAAAATGGCAACAACACTGGAATAAAATATCCACAAATAAACTTTTCCTAATCAAACCCACTTTGGGAGGCTGGAGACCTACTTTAAAGATGTCTAGAAAGTCATTGTGTCCCGATTACGCATTGGTCATACAATACTAACACACTCCTATATACTCACACAAGAACAACAACCACAATGTGGAACATGTCAAACACCTTTGACATTTAAATACTTATTCATGGAATACATTTTTTTTGGCTCACATCAGAAACCGTTATTTTAAATCAAACAATATGAATGATCTGTTTGAAAATGTCAATATGGAGGATATTCTCTCTTTTTTGAGGGAAATAAAATTATACCATAGAATATAGACATGAAACTAAACACCATACAATATAATCCCAAATAATGCTAACACATTAATAAAACCAATTACTAAAACGTATAAATATAATTACACGATGTGTATTACTTCCTAACCGTTAGGCATGACATAAACCCAGACGGCTTGATATGCGTTAAAATCAGTAAACAAACAAACTAACCCGGACTGGTACTACCTGTTTACTTGCCGAAGTTTTTTGAGTGAAAAATAGTTACGCACGCCATTGTTTGTAATCTAAAACTATATCGGGCGCTCTATTAAGAATGGTCTGTGCCAGATTTTGAATAGAAGTTGCACATAATCACACGCAACTGAAATTATTATTTATGACGAGGAAATACAGAAAAAAAAAGATATTGCTAGTGGATTTTTTCTACTTTTCTGGTTGATACGTGCTAAGAATTTAGTGTGATTAGAGATGACCCTGCACTGAGAGGACTCTACTGTTGATTGAATATTGGAAGGGTTTGCCCATAAGAGAGAGAGAGAGAGAGAGAGAGAGAGAGAGAGAGAGAGAGAGAGGGGGGAGAGGAGAGAGTGTGCGTGTTGTGTATGTGAGAGAGAGAGGGGGGGTGGAAGAAGACAACGTGGAAGGCGATGATAGGATATCGCCTACTCACAGGAGAAGTCGACTATAATAAATTAAGTTTAGGTTGATTAAATTTAAGGCTTGGTCGAGTGATATTACGGACATGGAATTCCTTCGTGCTACTCTAAATCGATAAAAACTGCATGGGAGAAATTAAATCAAATAATGCGTGGTTTGATATATAATATATATATATAAATAAATACAAGGTGTGTCAAAAAGTATCGATATTTTTGTAGTTTTTTGACACACCTTGTATTCTGAAAAAAAATTAACGTTCCATTCATTGTTCTTTCTATCTTGGTAAATACAGCTTTAATGTCGCTACTTTATGACACACATTGCGTATATCTTACTGTGTGTATCTCTCTCTATATGTATATTTTTCTTTCTTGGTCTCTGTGTGTATGTCCCCTCTCTCTCTCTCTCTCCCTCTCTCTCTCTCTCTCTCTCTCTCTATATATATTATATATATATATATATATATATATATATATATTATATATTAATATAGAGAGAGAGAGAGAGAGAGATATGGCCGGTTTAGCTCAGCCGGTAGAGAGTCTGCCTATGAATGACAAGTTTCCTGGTTCGATACCGGCCCTCGCCAACTCAACGTATGAGTAGCTCATGGATCTATGTGGTAAAGTAAGGAGCTGATGGTAGGTGTGACGCTCCACTTCAGACACGAAAACAGTCTCCTTTGGCCCGATATCGACTTTAGGCCGCCCGGACAACATTACTTAATTTAAGCATACAAAAAAGCGGTCTTCTTCAGGGCAAGATATTTCGATATTTGAAAATAAATTGAACGAATACAAAGAATTTGGATGTGTTCCAAAAAGAATATTCTTTTTGAAAATTTAAGAGACGCTTTCGGTTTGAAAGTTTATGAAGAATATCTAATGACATGTGACATTTTATAAAAATAGTTTAAATATTTTGTTTATTTTTAACCTGCGTATGGATCTTGAAACAGAAAGCTGTGTTTTGCTATTATTGTAATTTTCTTCATTTATTTAGTTAATATAAATTTCTCTATTTTTAATAATTGTGAGATATTTGGAGTTTTTTTCTCGTAAGTCTACACAACAATAAAAGAATACATTTAATTATTTGACTAAGTTTTACTAAAGCTCGATAAGATAAACAAGTATGATAATCTTCATACAATGACTGCTATTTACACAGTGCATTGCAACCAACAAAAAGCCTTCATCATATGATGACTCTGAGTTCAAGCATTGTTTTGGGGCCGAAGTATCATTACCACTAACCAATAACGCCCCAGCAGTATCTCACGATACCACCAGACTTTGTCGGTTTGATGTCACAATATAGGACTGCTATATCCACGCTGATTCGGTTAGAGCTTTCTCCTGGATCTTTTTATGTATTTCCTCTTGTCTGGTGGAGAAAGTCCAAGTTTTAGACAAAAATGCGAGGTTGAGTTGGTAATAAATCCCCGGCATCCGACTTCGATGGGAAATACATAACTGTATTTATCATGTATTTATCTTGATATTTAATTTAAGAAAATATTCCAAAATGATAATGACAAAGTACAGTTTAATAAATTAACGGTTAGGATAGACGTTAAAATTTCTCTACAAAAGAAGTAAAGTGACTAATGAATTTAATATATTAATGAAATCCCCCACTTAGAAATTAGAAGCAGAGCACGCATTGACCCAATTGAGACCATCCTATTTCAAAACCAACTTCGATAGTTGGGTTATACCATCCGCATGCTTGCAGATAGACTCTTCCGTAAAATACTTTACAGTGAACTCACACCGAGTACACCGAGGATAGGAGCCCCCCCCCCCATGCGGTTCAAATACCATATTAAGACAACGCTGAAGAAATGTACCATCACACTTCAAGCGTGGAAGATCTGACCTCCAGCAGACAGGGTTGCATAACGCCTGTCGTACAGGAGCTAAGCAGCTCAATATCGAAAAAGCAGAACTACAGAGCGGCGACGTCTTCGTCGTCATGAACCACCAAATGCAGATGGGAATTTCCCCTGCAATGTGTATGACCGCATCTGCAAGTCCAGAATTGGACTAACAAGCCATCAGAGGGTCCACAACTGAAGATATTGAGTGACGTCATAGTCGTCTGTGAGGGACTCCCAAATGAAAGAAGAAAGATATTAATGAATGAATAAATGAAGTGTGATTTAACTCGCTATTTTCAACTATTTATAATTTTTTTGTCAATACTTGGGAGAATATTAAAGACTTGATTTGTATACCAGATGGTTGTCCTACACATTATTGTTCGTGAAATGCTAAATCCTGGGTGGTGGATGGGTAGACTTGGTCCACATGAGTGGCCGGCAACAAGACCCGATTTATCACTCTGCGACTTTTTTTATTTGGGCTTGGTTGAAAAGGCAATTTCTACTCTAGGAAGCCAACGACTTTGAAAGAACTTGAAGGAGGAATACGAGAATGTATTTCTGCCATTCCTCAAAGAGTTCCTGGAAAGATCAGTTGTTCCGATTCCCGAGTAGCTTGAGAGGCTGAGGGCGAATGCTGGTACCCATATAGAATTTTCAATAAAACTCTATTATGTTTGTACTTCTCATATTCATTTATTGTAAAAAATAATGATTCAGAAAACAAATCAAAGATTTTTAAAAAATATATTTACCAACTCCTCCGCACGATCAGGTTGTGATACAAGGTCAATTTCTTAAGCGGAGTTTAACAGGTTTGAATACAGAGTTTTCCTTCTCCTAGACCGGTTACCTAACCAAGGTTAAAGAGTCCAGTCTGCCCTACTATTTATCCATAGCTGGAGGGAGAGTAGGATTCATACCTTTCCAAAGGTATTAGCGCTAAGTGAAATGTAATTACCACATCCAGGATTTAAACACGGGCCGACGAGTCCATTTGCCATGACTTTAACCATTACATCACGCGCTTACATATGCGTTTTATATGCTATACAGTGCCATTTTTGTTAACTAGAAGCGGCTACCCAGCATTGCCTGGGTAGATGGGGTGATAATAAAAAAGTTAGTCTCGCAGATCCATTGATTGTTTCAGTCTTATATAATTGATTTATGTTTTCATCCCGAATTTCCGTTTCCTTACTATTCAAATCCTAATTCTAAAATATATCTTCCCAGATATGAATAAAAATCTTTCATCATTTTTTGCACAAAAACCAAGCTCTAGTGATAGTGAATGCACATATATATCTACTTGACTTTACTTTACAATCAGCCTGTATGTTAGGGTTACGAACACATGAAGTCAGCGATGCTTGGAAATTAACAGTTTCTCGCCAAACCAAGTTTCATTTTATCACTACTCTAACTTAGATATACAGGTGCTATTAATTTTATTGAGCACACTTACTTAGAAATAGTGCAAATCGTATTATCTGTATATATATAATATATATATATATATATATATATATATATATATATATATATATATGCTGTATTTTCTCGGCCTTGCCCGTGTTATATATTATCCAACTGAATTTAAGTATACACTTTTTAAATCTCATATTTCTCACTATTAGATAGCAGTGTCTATCGCTCGATGTGTTATTGTGAAAATGTTACGACGGAAATTCGTGTATGTTATCTCATTGTATATATAAGTATTTATTTATACAATAATTATTGTCTAAGTGTATATGTAAACATTTATATAGTATTCATTCTCATTACATATGAAATTATTTATTTATTTATTTAGTGCAAGCTGAATGGTCTTGGCTTTGCCCTGTTTATTAGCGTAGCATCTCACATGGTGTAATGGTTGGCAAGCTAGATATGCAAACTATTGTTCGTGAGTTCGATTTCATTGGGTGTCCCATACGCTGGCATTGTGCCACATCTAAGCAAAGCTTTTGTAAATAACTATATGTCTAAATTTAAGTATGAACTTTTAAAATCTCTATTGCATACCATTAGATAGCAGTATCTATCGCTCGATGTGTAATGAATATGTAAATAATCTGATTGGACAGTGTCATGTATAAATATTCGACACTGTGTTGGTACAGGCACCTACACCTACACCTACAACCTTATCTCTCGCCAGACTACACCACGCCTGCTCAGAAGACGTATTGCTATTCGACGCACCAGCTACTACTGCGATAATATACCAAATACCAACTTCAGAATATATCCCTTAACCCGGATATATCACCCCCATTTACCAATAACCCAATAATAATAATACTTTTTAAAAGGGAGTGAGATGCAATATCAACAGAGTTATCATAATGGCTGATATGGACATGTATTTTACATTTATCGGAGTTATTTCCCTTGGCCTATTCCTTTTTCCTATTCTCCGTGAATAGTGTTTCATATTGTAAATTACATCGGCAATATCCATCCTGTTTAATGAGTGTACCTCCTGTAAGATGACAATATGAGTATAACGTTGCTAAAATCATCTTAATTTCTATTACGTAGATTATTCGGTCTATTGTCCTCATCTTCATTGTTATCTGTACAACGTTTCGAACAATGTTCCCTCCGGCCTTCTTCAGATATTTCTTTCGGACTCGGGAACTTTCTCGGACTAGGGAACCTTCTTTTCGGACTCTGGAACCTTCTATTTGAATTCGAGAACATTCTTTTTGAACTCGAGAAAACTTCTTGTCGTAATCGGGAGCAATCAAGGAACTTTGAACCTTACCCTTTATTCGGTCCTCGGAGTTATCCTGTTCTCATTCCTCTAACTATAGCTGGGGTACAGTTTGTTAAGCTATGGAAATCAGTATTTCTATGTTACTGCTACCGCTGACCAGGATTGAACCTGCAGTCTAAAGATAACGGTCACTTAGAACTGTCTTAAGCTAACTCTTTTACCCACTAGGCTATATGTTCAATTGGACTTAATGTATATGAGAGTATAGCAGACAGAGAACAAAAACAAGAGCTATAAAATATTATAAATGAGTAGGACCTGTTATATACCACAGTATGACAATTTAAAATTTAAAATTTATTGAAAAGTTTGATATATTTACGTAAGCGCAATTGCAAAATAATTCAGTGTGTAAATGCATAATAATCTTGATTTGAAACTCTCACACTTTTTTCTTTCTTTTCTTCTTTTCACCTTTTCATTAATATTAGCGTTATCACTTCCGCGCGCTCACCCACTCTTTCTATCTTTCCCTTACTCTCTTTCTTTCTTTCATTCTTATTATATATTTTTGTGTAGCATGTCTTTATCTCTTTCTTTCTTTATATTAAAAAAATGAATGTTCCATTATCTGCCTAAGGTGATGACACTCATAAGAACAATAGTAACACCAGATAATCAGGAATTTACATTTAATCTCATCTTGGACGGTCTCATTTTTAAAACCAGAATGGTTTTTGCAAGATGATAACGGTCATACAAATAAGGAACACGGGTATAAAGATGTAAGATTGAAAATATCTCATCTAATTTCAGTCTCTTTTTTTTGACAAGACCTTGTAAAATAAAAGCGTTCAAGTTAAATTCAAAGCGTTTTGAAGGATTTGCATTTGTAACTTGTTTTCCCGCCCAAAGACATTGCAAACCAAATGAGAGGAACGAAATTACAAAAATCAATTAAAAAAACAAAAAAACAACAAAAAACAAAGAAAGGATAAAATGTCAAGCAAATTAAATTGTCTTTTAATAATCCGGGTAGATACCTTTGCGAACAGTCACGTGACGTTCTCTCTCTCTCTCTCTCTCTCTCTCTCTCTTCTCTCTCTCTCTCCTCTCTCTCTGAAGGACAACAAGTGTCCTGAAGGATACATTTATCAGATATCACCTGATGCGTGGATCGCTTTGTCATTTGGTTTGCTGGTGAGAAGGGTCGATAATCAATTATCTGTTAACAAAGTTTAGTCAATCGATAGATGGTTAATAGGTTTGCATAAATCAGGCACGCTCTTCAAAGTAGAGCATCGCTGGGTCAGAAGAAGACACTGACTACACCCCCTGAAAAATAGTATCATCCCCCTAATTGAGCCACCTGCTGGTCGTGAATGGTGACTCGTGATGCTTAAGGACGGAATCCTGATGGCTGAGCAATCAATGACATGCAAGTCTCCACTTAGGACCTTACTTCGGCTAGACAAGTGGTCGGATAGGCCCCTCCGGTCAGTCGGCTGGTCACTTCAAGCCCATACTTGATTGTCCCGACTCTATTGCCGTTAAGGCAAATAAGTAAGTAAAGGGCGGCCTAAAGTCGGTATCAGCCAATCAGCGAGGGAGTCTATCCCCTTTTCAATAGCGCTAGACCAAGGAGATTATTTTAGCATCTGAGGGTGGAGCGCCACACCTACCGTCAGCTCCTTACTTTAACCGCACATATCATACGAGTTGGCGAGGACCGGTATCGAACTAGGAACCTTGTGGTTTCTAGCCGAACGCTCTACCGACTGAGCTAACCCGGCCCTATTATTAAAGCAAATACACAACCCTTTTATCCGATATGTGCTAGAAGGCCGTGTCTCAAGGTCTTAATGTCCTGGTTATGATGGAGGATAGCACAGGCCTTTCGGGGTCTCTGTCTATTAATAGAATTAACAGCGTCGATCCAGGGGGCTATTCCCCCAGGCAACACCTGCCCCCTCGAGTTAAAGGGGCATGGCTGGGTTTATTACCCAGTGCCTGAGGCGCCCCTCGAGGGGGAATGCCGACGGGATCGACGCATTTTTTGTACCTACCACCCATAAGCTTCGGCTTGTGGTAGGTCCACATAAAAGGTCCTTGTGTCACGCCCTCATAAGTGGGATGAGAGGCAAATACCTTAAACTCTATCTATGGTGAAGTTCCAGTTCTGGAGCTCTGGGGAGTGTATAGTAACCATTTATCGCCATTACTCCCAGCCCATTCTGATCCAGACAAAAATGTGTTTCAAAATTGAGTTAAAAAAACTGCAGTAACTATTAAGAATGAATAAAAAATGTTTTCGGAATAAAATGACCCAAGTCAAGTTGACTTGCCGTAAAATCCAACGAGACAAACCAACCAGTCAAGGAAGAGAAATCAGGTTGATCCTTAAAAAGTCAACCTTTGAATTATTGGCCTGGCAATTATTTTCAGGAGTAATACAGATTTGGATTCGGGTCATTTTTTCAAAAATGTAAAAATAATCCATGTTTTTGTGACTAATAATTAAGACAGATTTAATTTACAAGTTGCATTTATTGAAGAAATATGACCCTTACTTTAAGGCCATGTTTGAAAAACATAGAAGACTAAAACGAAAAAGAGGGAACGTTGAGAGAGAGAGAGAAGAGAGAGAGGAGAGAGAGAGAGAGAGAGAAGAGAGAGAAGGAAAAGAAGAAAGAAAGAAAGAAAAGAAATTAGAAGAAGAAAGATAGAGATAGAGATAGATAAAGATAGATGGAGGAGAGAGATAGAGAATAGACAAACAGACAAACAGACGGAGAGAGAGAGGGTAATCGAAACAAGAGACAGAGATATAGATAGATATATGGAGAGAGAAATACGTAAGAAAGAAAAGAAGAAAGAAAGAAAGAAAGAAAGAAAGGAAAAGAAAAAAGATACAGAGATAGATAAATATAGATGGAGAGATACATAGAGACAGACAAACAGACAGACAGAGAGACGGAGAGAGGGGGATAGAAAGAAGAGACAGAGATAGAGATAGATAGATGGAGAGATATACACATAAATAGAGGAATAAATAAATAAAGAAAGAAAGAAAGAAAGAAGAGACAGAGATAGATAAAGATAGATGGAGAGATAGATAGAAACAAACAGACATACAGTTCGAGAGAGAGATAGATAAATAGAGAGAGAGGGAGAGAGAGAGAGAGAGAGAGGAGTGAAAGAGAAAGAGAGAGAGAGAGAAACAAATATAAAGAAAGAAGAAAGAAGAAAGAAAGAAAGAAAAGAAATATGAAGAAAGAAAGAAGAGATAGAGATAGATAGATAGATAGATAGAAAGAGAGAGAGAGAGAGAGAGAGAGAAAGAAAGAAAGAAGAAAGAAAAAAGGAGGAGAGCAGATATAGATAAAGATAGATGGAGAGATAGAGAGAGAGAGAGAGAGAGAGAGAGAGAGAGGAGGGGGAGTGGATCGGCTCTCCATGTGAGTAGAGAGTGCAATTGAGGCTGATCCAATTTGAAGGGATGTATGTTCAAAAATGGCGATTTATAAACGAGGAAAAATTGAATAATAGGCAACGATTAAATAAATGTAAAATACGTGGAAACAGATTCTACTGTTAAAATTACATAATAAGGAATGCTGCAAACTAGCACAACGGGAGTCGAAGTGTAGCCATGACTGTGTGGGATGGGTGATCCAATGAGGATTGGTCAAAGTTTTATAAGTGAATAAAAGAAATGCCTAGGAAACAAATGTTGTGAAAATGATTCCATCTTCCTTGCTGCCATTTTTATGAGAACACAAACAAAATTTCAGAAGTCTATCGTTGTCGATTCTTTAAATATTCAAAACCGAACATTATTTTTTAAATCTAAAAAAAAAAACACAAAAAAAAAAAAAACAAACATTTTTAAGTGATACTGGTACAAAATACACAATAGACCGCAAGAGATTATATTAGAATTGCATTTTACGTATAAATAGCATTAGATGTCAGAAACTCTCGAAGTAGCCTAACTGTAACCAAATCCTATATCTAGCGTCTCAAAGGTTTCGGATATTTCCGCGAAATGTAATGTAATGTAATGCTTTTGAAACGTAACCTAAAGATATCTCTTGCGCGCTATTGTGCATTAGCACCGCGATTATAATCTCATGAAAAACATGAAGCCACTTTTTCTCATTAAAGTTCTAGCAGGTTGGTTCGGCTTTCAAGTTTAGTGGGGCACCCACCGAGGAGAAGGATAACTTAGAATTCAAAAATTAAGAGCGGATGTCCTTAAGACAGTTTGGCATGGTTTTCGAATTTGCTCAAGAACTTACAGCTCTACGGCGTATATATATATTATATATATATATATATATATATATATATATATGTATATATATATATATATATATTACCAACCCTTCCGGACGAGCAGGATTGTGACACAAGTCAATTTCTTAAGCGGGGTTCAACAGGTTTTGAATTCAGTTTTCCTTCTCCTAGACCGGTTGCCTAACCAGGGTTAAAGAGCCCTGTCTGTCCTACTATTTACCCATAGCTGGAGGGACAGTAGGATTCATACCTTTCCCAAGGATATTAGCGCTAAGTGAAATGCAATTACCAAAGCCCAGGATTTGAACTCGGTGACGAGTCCATTTCCCATGACTTTAACCATTACACACTTGCTTCCTACAGCATATATCCACGGCGTATTTGTACCTGATTTGATGGCGAGGGGACGATAAACCTGCATCATTAGATGTTCCACTGCATCTTTTCTGGGACTGCAACCCAATTCCAGTACAGATGTATAACTTGTTTTGAAAGTTCTTTACTTTCATTTCAAACAATCTGTTCCAAATATTTGATTACACAAGGAATGCAGCTAACTCTTTGATACTAGAGTTATTCTCAGGGTTATTTTCTTTCATTTTAGTTTTCTATCTTTTTTCCTTCTTCCCTTTCTTTCTTTCTCTCTTCTTTCTTTCTTTCTTTCTTTTTTCGTTCTCTGAAGTTGTTCTGTTTGCTCATTGTTCTTTTTTTCTCTCTTTCTTTCAACTTTCTTTCTCTGGATTTATTCTTTAGTTCCTTTTTCCTTTCTTTCTTTCTTTTTTCTTTTTTTTTTTCTTTTTTTCTTTCTTTTCGGTTGTTTCTTTCTCTGGATTTTTAAAATTTCATTCTGTCTTTCTTTCTTTATCTTTCTTTCTTTCTTTCTCTCTTTCTTTCTTTCTTTCTCTGGTATCCTTATTACTTTCTTTTTCTGTGTTTATTCTGTTTTCTTTCTTTTTTTTTCATTCTTTAGATTTCTTCTTTCTTCTTTCTTTCTTTCTTTCTTTCTCTGGTGTTATTCTTTCTTTATTTTTCTGTATTATTCTTTTTCTTTCTTTTCTTTCATTCTCTAGATTTCTTCTTTCTTTCTTTCTTTCTCTGGTGTCATTCTTTTTTTCTTTTTCTGTGATTATTCTTTTTTTCTTTCTTTCTTTCATTCTCTGGATTTAGTTATTCTTTTTTCTTTCTTTCTCTAGTGTCATCTTTTCTTTCTTTCATTTTCTGAGTTTATCTTTCTTTTCTCTCTGTCTCACTCTTTCTCTCTTTTCTTTTTCTCTTTCTCTTTTAAGATTATTCTTTCTTTCTCTATGGTTACATTAACTTTCTTTTCTTTTCTTCACTTCATGCGTGATACTTTCTAAGATTTTCCTCGGGTAAAATAAACCTTTTCCATTCTTCTCTGACCTTCCAATTTTTTTGCTTCAGGATAAATTGCCAAATGAATTCTTCGTAAACACCCCAATGGAATTGCCTCAGGTGTCATTTCTTTTAAAGAACTCAAATAACATATTTTGTTTTCAAAAGAGAAATTGCTTTTCCATTAAAAGAAATCTATTTTTAGAATTGATTATTGTGTGATAGCACCTGTAAGGGTCGCAACTATGGGTCAAATAGATCTGTTTACTAATTATTGGTATCCGATGTGACATTTGCCAATATATATATATATATATATATATATATATATATATATATATATATATATATATATTATATATATTTATATATATATTATATATATATATATATATATATATTGTGTATTTTGGCAGCAAATTATTCTTAAGACATGTGTTATTGAACAACACGGAGTATTCTTTTTCATTTTTTGTATGGATATTTTTTCCAGTTTTCTGGCTATCCTTTTTGAATCTGGATCGAGTTGATTCATGATATTTTGCATACTAATTTCCGAGCGCTTTCGACTGTTTCGCCAGTCGTATTCATGGTGTTATGTAATTTGGTTTTTTTAGTTGCTTTTAGTTTTGTTATCTATGCTTTTATCTAATTCAGAGAGTCTATTATTTTTAAGAGGGGGGTTAGGTGAGTGTTAGTTATTGAAGATATTTAATACGTTGTCTCCGACTTTAAAGGCTATTTTATTAATGTTAGGTTTTTTTTATTTTTAATGCATATGGCTTCTAGATAAAAGCATAGATAACAAAACTAAAATCAACTAAAAACCAAATTACATAACCCCATGAAGACGACTGGCGAAACAGTCGAAAGCGCTCGGGAAATCAGTATGAAAAATATGATGAATCAACTCGATCCAGATTCAAAAAGGATAGCCAGAAGACTGGAAAAAATATCCATACAAAAATGAAAAAGAATACTCCGTGTTATTCAATATATATATATATATTATATATAATATAATAATAAGTAATCCACAGACACGTGTTTCAAGGTATCACCTTTCATCAGTGTGGCTATACCGTAACAGCTACCTCTGGCCGGGTTCGAGACCCGAATGTGACTTTCGCTCGCCAAACCTTTAACCCGTACGGCCAGAGGCAGCTGTCAAATATAGGAGAATAAATAATCGCTACATTTCTAAGCGGAAATGAAATTCACTAGAGTCCTCAAACGTTTTTGTAAACAAACGCGAGGTTAGCTATACGCCGTAACGGTGAATCTGCAATTAAGTCCCTATTCAGAGAACTCAACCATTAGTCAATGGGAGTATATATATATATATAAATAAGTAATATATATATATATATATAATATATATATATATATATATAATAATATATTAATAATTTGAAGGCAATTACAATGCGTATAAAAAATAAACAAAAATATGTTATTTTTGTGTCTTATCAATTTCAAAGAAACATTATCTTCAGAGACGAATATCAGAAATGTACGTGCTTCAGTCTTTTTTTGTGTGGTTATATTTTTTCTTTTTTTTCCTCTTCTTCTTTTTTCTTTCTCCTCCTTACTTTTTTACTTTATGTTATGAATGAAAATGGGCGAATAACTGTAATTTCTTATTTTTTGGAATATCTGTTGAGAACGAATGTTTGAACCCCTACCTTGTATATGTATCCAATATTGTCTGTTTATCTTCCCGTGAATATTGCACAATGTAGCCATGTTGAATTCAAAATAAAAACGGTCACATAGAAAAATTCATATATTTAGCTTTTATATCTTATTTATTTTTTTTTATTTTTTCTCTAATTTTTTATTTATTTACTTTTTTCAGTTGTAAAAAATAAAATGTATTAATTATTAGTTGTTTGTTCTACTTCCTTGGACATGTCCGGGTGGTTGGAGAGGCCCCCTCCAATCAATCGGCTAGCCTCGTCAACCCCTAGCACCTATATAATTTCCCAACCCTATTGCTCTTATAGCAAGCCCCAACCCTTTTCATCATATGGGTGCTAGAATGCGGTGACTGGGGGTCTTCATGTCCTGGAAATTACGTTAAACTCTGTCTGATGGTGAGGTTCCAGTTCTGGAGGTTTGGGGAATTGGAGCACCCCTTCATCACCATTGCTCCCTGGACCACTCTGGCCTGGAGTGGTAGTACATGTTAGATTCCCATATATGGGTTAAATAGAAAACATGTATTTATAAAAAAAATGAGTATCCATTAAAACAAAACAAACCAAACTTGGACAACTCCTTTTTTTATCATCTTATATCAACCTTAAAACAGTTCTTTGCTCAGAACATATACACTTATTAATATTACTACCAAATATATACACCCTCCGGGTACAAGTATTTAAGTTTTAATGTAATAAAATATTGTATTAAATTAGAAAGGCTAATGAAACTAAATAAGAATACAGATAAACAGATTTGAAACAGAGGGAGTATAATAAAAGATTTGAAACAGAGGGAGTATAATAAAAAATGGAACAACTGAAACTTACTCTTCCATCACTCTCGTCTTTCATTGTTATTTTTTTCTAATTTAAGTATTTAGTTAAAAGAGGAAGTAAATGATAAAATGACAGTTATTTCATCTTGTTAATGGATCTCATTTGAGATTCATTGAAGAGATTTTTTTACTTATATTCATTAAAATAAAACCAAACAGTTAGAAATCAATAATACTAAGCACGTATTTATTAAATTCGATTTTTTAATATTAATATGCAAATTAGCCTTCCGTTTACACTGTAAACCGCTATTTTGTTGTATATATAAATATAATTGCATGTTGTCAGTATGTAGACATAGTAACAGTATTAATAATGTAAGACAATTTTATTAATAATTGAGGTTTAGATAAAAATAAAATCATGGAGAATGTGATGTCAATAACTAAGAGAATTGTGACTTGGGTAGGAATATAGTTTCGGTTACAGACAGAAAAACACACAATCTCCATTATAATAAGAGATATCAATATATAGATTTCATTCTGTTAAGTAATACATCCGATATTTAAAAAAATGTTTCTACTTTTTTACTTCACTAGAAGCGGCTACCCAGCGTCGCATAGGGTAGTGGCTTCTAGTGAAAAAAAGTTAGTCTCGCAGATCTATTATTACGAGTTGGAACCTCACAGAATGCTCACTAAACATTGTTTTTTTTGTTGTTGTTTGCCTACCTCTTGTTACGTTATGAGTCTTATGTCGAATGGAGCGATGATATGTTGATAGTAAAATAATTATTTGTATACTTATCTCAGGACCGCGGTACTGCATTGGAGAGGCTGGAATCCTTTTGCTGTGCCGATGCTGGAGCTGGTTGACAATTCTTTGTTGTTTTGAATCTCGAAACCATTTGGGGTGCTGGCGGACATCTTGTCTGGTGCCATTTATATATTTTAGTAATAACTTTAGGCAACTTCTTTTCTCATGAGACATTTTATTTTCTCCAAGCCAAAAACTGTCGAGAGCAAAAGCACCATGTATCACTCTCCTAACACATCGTACCCGACTCATCCGTACACTCTCTTTTCACTCCTCCTCTCTCCCACTTCGAGACGTCTCACTTCTCGATTTCACGATTACACTGGTTTACAAAGAAATCGAGGCAAGCACAAAATAGCTGTTTCAACCTAATTTGGTGGGTAGCTGAATTCAGATTTGAAAATCCGTTTTTACTCATCGCCTCTAGTTTTTTAGATATGCATACTGTACATTTGGTACACGTACTGTACATAAAGGCGTATATGCATTTCAGGGATTATTTCTAATATTGTGTGACTTATGTCTTCTTTTTTAGTTATTATGCAATAAATGTAAGTTATAGCATTACATTATATATATATATATATATATATATATATATATATATATCAAGACGGATTTTGGCAGTTAAGCGTAGCCAACATACCAAGAAAATATAACAAGTAGTGGCAAGATATAAAGTTAGCAGAACTAAAAGGCTTAACTTCATTGTACGCATACAAGATATCATGGTGTGTTAGAGAGGGATGTGATCATTGTGTAATATTTAGGAGTATGGAGTGTAAAAGGCAAATACATTTGTGCATTCAAGGTTAATTTCTAATATTGTGTGACTTATGTCTTATGAAACAAAAAACGTTCGTTCATTCAGCCAGTAGGGCGTCAGAAAAAAAGTGCACATACAACTTGAAGAGAAAAATCAATGTTTCCTATTTACAATATTAAATGTATAAAAAGAAAAATCGATGCTGTTACTAAATAAATTGTCCAATTTGTCCAATAGGACGCATGGATGGGGCAGTTGGGTTGGGACAGTTCTAAGTTACAGTTATCTCTGGAACCTGAGTTCGGTCCTGAGTGGGGGCAGTTGGAAAAATAATTAATTAGCACAACTCCACCCCAGCTATGGTTAGCAGAATGAGAACAGGATACCTCCGTGGAATAAATAAAGGGTTGGGTTCAAAGTTCCGTGATGGCTCCGGAATACAACAAGAAAGTTCCCGAGTTCGAAAAGAGGGTTCTCGAGTCCGAGAAGGTTCCAGAGTCCGACAAGAGGTGCTGAAGAAGGCCGGAGGGTATATCGGCCGAAACGTTGTATAAATAACAATGAAGATGGGGACAATAGTCGAATAACGTAGATAATACTAAATAAATTTTATTTTTTAAATAATCTTAATCAATATAAATCAAACCTACATAATTTATCTTTCAAATGAATAATTACTCGAGCGTTTATTTGATCTATACTATTATTACGAAGTGTGTATGTTTGTATATATTCATCTAAGCGTCCCCTTATGTGACACAAGGTTAATTTTTAAGCGGGGTAAAGGTGGTTTGAAATCAGAGTGTTGGAATTTTTTATATATACATTTACCAACTCCTCCGCACGAGCAGGATACGACACAAGGTCAATTTCTTAAGCGGAGTTCAACAGGTTTGAATTCAGAGTTTTCCTTCTCCTAGACTGGTTACCTAGCCATGGTTAAAGAACCCAGTCTGCCCTGCTATTTATCCATAGCTGGAGGGAGAGTGGGATTCATACCTTTCCCGGAATTTTTTATATAAGGTGTGTGCCAGATTTCACTTCTAATTATAGACTCGCCGATAACCATGTGACCAACCTATTGACCAACCACTGGCAGTATTATGCTACTGATATTTATCATTTATACTGTTCTAACTTAGCTACTCACAAATACTTGGATCTTCATGGACGAAAGGATCATAGGATCATATCGCTGGACCTTTTTGACACAATAACGATTCCAAAACTCAGGACTTACTTACTTTAAGTCCTTATTAACTGACCAAGGATGGCGGCCAGATACTTAACACAGAAATGTTCTTTTTAAACAGGTTGGCATAACAAGAGTTAAGAACCCAGTCTGCCCTACTATTTTCTCATAGCTGACGGAGGTATATACTGATCCATGCCTAACAAGTGTTTCTTTGATAATAATATATATATATATATATATTATATATATATATATATATATATATATATCATCATTATTGGCAATTCAGTTTCGAAAGACTATGATAAGTTTTTTGTGTGCCCTGAAGTTGCAGCGCCCCCTGTGACTATGAAGTCCGATGTTTGAGACACATTCTCGAACACAGATTTTGCATTTGTAGGTGTCCCTGTAGATGATGATGTTCCGATGCTTTGTTGCCGTTGCTTTCTTATGGACCTCTTAGCTTCATGATGTTGTATCAGGGTGATTCTAACATGTACAGTCCTCTATGGAGATTCTGCCGCCACCGAGGGCGGTCTTGAGCCAAATTTTCCCAGCTGGAAGGGACAATGCCAAAGCACCTGAGATCATTTTTCACCCCCCCCCCACACACACATATATATATATATATATATATATTTGTGTGTGTGGAATAGGTAAATTGTCAATATTTTTAATTATTAATTAATTTTACGCATTTACTTTGTTTCATAGGTTTGTCTACTGTGCAGCAAACTAGATTCATGATAATGATGATAGAGAATGTGTGTATGTATTTACTTTGTCGGTAATTGTTTTAATTTCGTAGTTTAAACCGGACATACACACCCCCGTACATACATACATACATAAAACTGCCCTTTATAGATGTATAGATTAATTAGAAATTCCCAAACTGTTAGACATAAAATAACCGCGAACGGTTTGAAATGCCGTTAAAATATAACAATGAATAAATGAAACGAAATCATTTTTTTACTAATTCTAAGAAAAAAGATATTTGCATTGATCTGTAATATTATATATATATATATATATATATATATATATATATATATATATAGGTCCAAGTGATAACCTACTCGAGTTTCACCATGTTGAGGATCTTCAGGGTTAACTCCACTGTGTAAATCAAGATGTTGGTTGATTGTAGACAATTATATGTATGTGTCTTTTGCTATGAACAGTACATTATGCAACCTTTATGAACTTCACATCAACCAACGTGACCATATTTATCGGTAAGTCATCTTTTCCATAATAAATAAATATATATATATATATATATATATATATATATATATATATATAGACGACTGGCTTTTGACATCTCAACTTCTCATCTGATGATTGGTTACCATGAAACTTTAAGTTATGAGTGTGAACCATAATATTACCATTGATTATAAATCTGCTCTGCTTTATTAGCATTGAGCACCTTTCCATGCAAATACTTTTCTCATTTTTTCATTCACTATTCATTATATATATATATATATATATATATATATATATATATATATATATTTCGTCACACATTTTGAATGGGAACGCTATCGTTTCGTAGTGTTTTGATTTGCATTTTCTTACATTTCGAGTATCAACAAAGTACTTCAAACATAATAAACAAAGGCTCCCAAACCTTTACTTGTCACCAGTTTTCTTTCATATGATTAATTATTATTAGACCTGTTAATGGTTCCAATAGAATCGAAACGCTATAGCATCGGATTCAAAAATGTAAATTTTTTACGTATCTTAATATATTTTCACAAACATTTTATACATTTATACCTATATCTATCTTTCAATGTCTCTCTCTTTCCCTATGTCATTCTTTATATATTATATATATATATATATATATATATATATATATATATATTTAAGAAATAGATATAAAGTAACCTACTCGAGTTTGATCATCTTAATCGTCAGGGTTACATCCGCTGAATTAATCGAGTTTTCGATTAATATCACGGTCTTAACCCCTGGATACTGTGCGCTCCAAACGATCGTACACGTACCCACCGGTAAGCCACTACTCATACATAAATATATATACATATAAGTCGTTATATATATATATATATATATATATATTATATATATATATATATATATATATATAATATATATTTATTATATATAAATACTATATAAAGCCTGAGTCGACAAGGCTGCATAACACAGTGCTGACATTTCAAATCGAAACCCTCACAAAAGTTTTATAATCTTTAAGGGATTATTCAGTAATCCTGTCCCTGAAGTCAGAATATTTTTGTGGCCACAGATCTAACTGTCCTTGAATTATGTGATGACAGATAGACAAATATGAAATGTGCTATTTTTGATAAAATACAGGAAATAAGAAGGATAAATCTACGCGGATCCTTTGATAAAAACAACAAACATCAACAGGATAATCCAAGGGAAATCCGAGAAGAATTGTTCCAGCTAATCTTCTCGTGTTGGGAAAAAAGGAAAAATGATAAATCGAAAATGTTTGTAAATAAAAAAAAAAGATCCCTGTCAGCGTTGTCATATGGAATGAAGGAAAAAAATGATATCTCACGTTTTAAATCCTGCTATATTCATAGTGTGTCAAACAAGGATATTGATAGAAGGAACAGAGACGGAACGTCTTGCGATTAAAATAAATTTGGGGGCCAAGAAAACATTAGCAAACACGAGTCTCGCATTTTTATGTAGAATTTCTGATGTTCAGCATTTTCAAAGGCGACAAGTAGGATTCTAGCTTTTCTATTACGATTCAAATGGGTCTTGTTTTTTCTACATCTTTTGGAACAGACTTTATTTGAATTGTCATGCATATATATATATATATATATATATATATATATATATATATATATATATATACACAATTAGAAACACAATGTTCCTAGTTCGTTACCGGTCCTCGCCAACTCAGCATATGAGTAGAACAGAATATGTGCGGTAAATTAAGGAGCTGATGGTACGTGGCTCTCCAACTCAGACGTATAACAATCTCCTTGGTCTAGCACTATTGAAAAGGGGATATACTCCCTCTGACTAGCTGACTGATCTCATACGCTGAGGACTTGTAGGCCGCCCCGCTAGCTAATTTTTTCAACAAGACCATAATGTAATCGAAAAGCAAGAATCTTTTTGTCGCTTGAAAATGCTGAAATCAGAAATTCCTAATGTGTTTTGCTAATGTTTTCTTGGCCCAAATATATATATATATATATATATATATATATATATATATATATATATATATATATGTGTTGTTGTGAGGTTTTAAGGGGTCAGATAAGACAAAATAAATTTGGGGGCCAGGAAACATTAGCAACACGAGTCTCGCATTGTTATGTAGAATTTCTGATGTTCAGCATTTTAAAAGGCGACAAAAAGGATTCTTGCTTTTCGATTACGATTCAATGGGTCTTGTTTTTTTCTACATCTTCTGGAACAGAATTTACCGTCATCAATCGGTAGAGCGTGCACTCTAGAAACCAAAGGTTCCTAGTGTCTGGCTGATAACCGACTTTAGGCCGCCCGCGACTTTACTTACTTACTTACTTAATAATATATTTATATATCACCAATTAAAAACCATAAGGTTCCTAGTTCGTTACCGGGTTCTCGTTCAACTTGAGGATATGATCGGGTGGTGGTCGGGGGGGGGGGGGGCTGTGAATGGGAGTTTCCATTGCTTTAAGTCTTGTGCTAGTTAATTCGGGAACGATAATATTTCTTTATGAGGAGAATGTAATGACGTGAGAGAAGGGAAAGAAAAGGAGAAGATAAAAAAGAACAAAATAAGTGAAATGGAAGAAATGAAGAAAGAAGACAAAAAGAAACCTTCACGTAAGGAAAAGAGAATGGAGAATAAAAACTAAAGAGAAATAGAAAAGAAAAAAAGAAAGAAAGAAGGATATGTGCAGTAAAGTAAGAAGATGATGGTAGGTGTGGCGCTCCACCTCAGACTCTAAAAAGCAATCCCCTGGTTTAGCGCTATTGAAAAGGGATAGACTCCCTCGCTGACTAGCTGTACGAACTTTTAGGCCGCCCCTAAATTTTTTATCAAGAATAAACAGAAACAGACTGATAGTCCTTGTTTATCAATCTGTTGAATTTGAAAATTGAAAAACGCTGGAAAGGTAGACGGTTTTGAAATATGACATCAAGTATTCTTCTTTTATGGTGTGTGTGTGATGCTCCATTTCTCTTCACACACATACACACACACACACACCACACATATATATATATATATATATATATATATATATTATAAAAGACACGTATTCGAGGTTTCACCTTTCATCAGTGTGGCTATACCGTAACAGCTACCTCTGGCCGGGTTAGAGACCGAATGAACATTCGTTCGCTAAGCCCTTAAACCCGTACGGCCAGAGGCAGCTGTCAAATATAGGAGAATATTTAATCGTTACATTTCTAAGCGGAAATGAATTCACTAAGAGGTCTCAAACTATGTAAACAATGCGAAGGTTAACTAGACGCCAACGGTGAATCTGCAATTAAATCATTATAGTATATATATATATATATAATTATATATTATATATATATATATATCATCGTTACTTGAAAATTCATGAAGCAAACACATATATTTACTTCTGAATTTTATTAAAACCTGAAGAATTCCTGAAGATTCGATATTGCGTGAAACTACTGTCGGAATATTTAATTAAACATTCCTTTATATTATATATATTATATATATATATATATATATATATATACTATAGTTCTTGTAGAGTCCACGTTATGCTTCTTTGTTGGTATATCTGATGAGTCTATTTTTATGTGGTGTATATATGTGTGTGGGAGGGTGTTATATATGTATGTATACTTATTTTTTTTCATTTTGATTTTAAAACTCTTATAAAAATTTTTAAAAAAAAAACATAAAAAATAATACCAAAATATTCGCACAAACCGAAAATAATCAACCGGTTACAAGCGCAATGGCTAAAGAAAAAAACAACGAAAGAGTTTCATAGTTGAAATAAAAATAGAAATAAATGGATCAGAAACTACTGACTAGAATAATTTGACGAACCTTTAGGAGAAACCCAGGTAGTTTCTGACTTACTATTATATATATTATATATATATATATTATATATATTACTATATATATACATATAAATATGATATATATATATATATATATATTATATTATATATATATATATATATTATTATAATATAAATATGTATATATATATTTATTATATATTATTATATATTATATATACTTAACCAATTGACCTATAAACCACTGTCACCTCCCAGCACCTCAACAAAAATCCTCTACCCCTCCACTCAATGACCCAGCGACCCGTCCTACCCTAAATCCCCCGCTCCTCCTAAGCTCACACCCAAAAAATTTCCCGCTCCTCCTTAGCTCACACCAAAATTCAACTGACCCAGCGACCCCGTCCTACCAAATTCCCCGCTCCTCCTTAGCCCACACCAAAATTCCCACTCCTCTATATCTCACATCACTACAACTCACCCCTTGACTCCCCTTTACTCACATAAATCAATATACACCCACACTAATTGACCCTTCAACCACTGCCACGCCCCAGCACTTCTAACAAACATCCTCTACCCCCATCTCAACTGATCCTACCCAAAACTCCCGCTCCTCCTAGCTCACATCACTACACACTCACCGCTTGACCTCCCCGACACGACACCACACATGTATTTAAACGTATGCTTGCCTCAATAAAGTCTCAGATCGGCTGAGAAAGTCCTGGCATACAGACGGAAACGTACCACCCTGTGACTTGTTTTGAGTTGATCATTTCTTGACCACTTTCCTTCTATCTACAGCATATCGTCGGATTCCTAAACCCTCCACCCTTCCTTCATATATATATATATCATACATATAAATGATATATATATTATATCATACATATAAATATATATAATATATATATCATACATATAAATATGATATATATATATATTGTGGTGTGTGTGTGTTGTGTGTGTGGTGTATTTGGGCAGAATTCTTTCATTTATAAATGTAGAATTAACCAAAAAACCATCTCCTGTTTAAAAAGCCCTTGAATACCATGGGTATCGTGATTATGGACCATTTCCACTCGTGAGTATGTCAACGAGCTTCTTCAGACCACACAAATAATTTCTATTATAATATATATATATAATATATAATATATATATATATATATATATATATATATAATAGAAATATTTTAAAATACCCGGCATTCCTTCAACTTAATAAACAGCAAACGATTACGCCAGCGCAGTGGGATAATTACTAAAAGAAACAAGTGCTTCTGAGACCTCTGATGATGGGATTTATCCCGAAAATATTCAGGAACAAAAGGTGTATAAACATAATTTTCAACACATATTGCATTGCAT
>CM042162.1:6293845-6323845 GCA_023376005.1 Doryteuthis pealeii
AAAAGTTGCTTGCATCAATCGTAAATGGATTGTCTAGTCAATGGTGATTTCCCTAACTGCGTTGTGAAATACCGATGCAAGACGGGTACAGAATTCGATTTACTTAATTCAATCAGCCTTCGGCTATAGTTTTTGGCAACCGCACTGATGATCGAAGGCTTAGACAGCCTAAATAATAAAAGTAAAATATTTCTGTATTATTTTCATTTTTTGGTCTGCTGTCCTCTCTTTTTTTTATCCTGATATACATTTTTTTTAAACAACGTTTCGGCCGTTGTCCTCTTGGGTCTACTTCCGGTGTGCCTTTTCTATTAGAGTCTAACAATATTTCAACTTAGGAAATCATGTTGAACACAAAAGATTGACTGTTGGCCAAACGAGGAATTGAAGTACTTATGAAAACCCCATTCAAATTATGATATCATTGTTTTTTCACAACCACCAACCCTAAAAGCGTGACGATAAACGTAACGATCATTTGAACTTGTGGGGAGTATCTTCTCAAAGCCAGGAAGAGTTATCTTCCCGCGTTGTTGCCGTTTGTTTCCACTAGGGGACCTCTGCTATTTAAGCGCCTTGTTTGAACTTCTCTTCCTCTTTTAGCTAGATCTCCGGAACGAGCACATGGGTTAGACTACTATCTACCCCTTTCTAGGTAGGTCCTCGCCCCTCTCTTAGTAAGTGATCTCTATGTACGGACGCTCCAGTCCTTTTATGTATGTATGTTTATGTACACTATTCTATTCTATCTTCTATTGTTTATGTATCTTGTTTATTCATGTGCTGTATTATATAAAATATTTTTTGTCTCGCAACCCTCAACGGAGTTGAATGTTAAATTGTGACTTTGAATTTTATAAGTGTTGACGCCGACGTGATGAACACGTTTTTTGAAATAGGCTTCGGAACTTTTACAAATTACATATATCCTATAGTGAATGCGTTGGATAGCGCCGGATAAACCGACCCACGTTGAATGCCGTAACAACATATATATATATATATATATATATATATATATATATATATATATAAATTCCAGCCCCTACACCCTTAATTTAATTTCTCCGAGTTCCCCTCCTAGATACTCTCATTACTAATAACTTGAAAAAACTGGAACACAAACACATCACCCCTGAAGATAACGCTTCGATTTGCCGAAAGTACTAGGGATAAAAACTTTAGTGGACTAATCCACAGATTCCATCCAAATGTAAAAAAGTTGGCCAGAAAGCTTAAAATGTTTAAACAGGAGACGTCAAACACACACACACACACACACACACACACACACATACATATATATATATATATATATATATATATATTTCTGTGCTCAGCACGGGTGTGAGTACGTTTATGCGTACGGTCATGCCGGGAAGACGTGACTCCGAGAGTTAACGAAACGATGTTGCTAAAACATCACATCATGTTATAGTAGTTGCGCACTTATGATTGACACGTTGATTTGGTGAGTTTCGTGTGTGGCGTGTCCAGTTGGCCTGACTCTGCATTCTGGGTTCTCCAGTTCGATCTCTGTCGGGGGGAGATCGTAGGAATACACTGCTTATGATACCAAATTAGGTCGAAACAGCTGTACAGTGTTCCTCACGCCGCACACGATTATTCCAATTATATATATATATATATATATATATATATATATATATATATATATATATATATGTTTTTTAATGTTTGTTTTTTTAAGTTGGGCGTTATTACGAAGCATCTAAAAATTAATGAATGAACTCGATGTTATGAAGTATTGGATTCACTTATTTTTTATTATTTGTTATCATAAATTTTCGGGTTCGTTAGTTTTAGTAGACATTAATTTTTTTCTTTTCAAAGTGGCTGGATCAAATAAAATTTCTTATGCATTTTCATAGTAAAAATCATTGTCCAATGCATTTTCAAATGAATGTAGCTCCTATTCAACGGATCTTTTGTCTTTGTTGTTATTGACAGTTGCAGCGTCTGTAAAATATTTATAATAACGGTGTATTCCGATATCAGCGTTCAGTCCCCTCATGTGAGTTTGTAATTTTAGAATCCATTTTAGTTTCTGCTTGTTTTCGAGATTGCGTTGTTGGAAATGCGTGTTCTATTAAAATACATTTGAGGTGTGTAAGGTTGTGTGGTAGGGTGTTAAATTGAAGTGCTATTGTACTATGCGGGGATTTGAATTTTATTGTGGATTTGTGGTTATTTAATCTTCGGCTAGAAACCACATGGTTCCTAAGTCGATACCGGTCCCCGCCAACTCAGCGTATGAGTAGCACAGGAATCTGTGCGGTAAAGTAAGGAGCTGATGGTAGGTGTGGCGCTCCGCCTCAAAAGCTAAAACAATCTCCTTGGTCTAGCGCTATTGAAAAGGGGATAGACTCCCTCGCTGACTGGCTGATACCGACTTTAGGCCGCCCCGTCGACTTTACTTTTACTTTTATAAAAGATGTTGGTGTTTCTCCCACATATCCGCTATTTGTGCATTGTGTGCAGTATATGTATTATATGATATTAGCGCTATCGCATGTTAGGTGTGGCGGATGGATTGTTATGTTCGTTTGGGGTATTTTTATTTCGGTTTCCGTGTGTATATGGCTGCAAATTTGGCTTCTAGGCTTGTTGCATCTTTTGTTACCTTTTTGTACGGTATTATGTAAGGTTGTGTGATAGGGTGTTAAATATATATATACATGTGTGTGTGGGGGGGTCGTTTAATGAAACTTCCACGGAAAAAAGAAAAATGGCAATAATGAAGAATGGTATGCAATAAATAATATTATTACATTACGTATAAAAAGCATTTCATTTCATTCATTTCATGCATTTTCATAGTAAAAATCATTTCCAATGCATTTTCATAGTAAAAATCATTTCCAATGCATTTTCATAGTAAAAATCATTTCCAATTCATTTTCATAGTAAAAATCATTTCCATTGCATTTTCATAGTAAAATTTTAAAATTTTGCATTTAATATTTTAAATAGTAGACATTAATTTTTCTGTTCAGAGTGGCTGGATCAAATACAATTTCTTATGTATTTTCATAGTAAAAATCATTTCCAATGCATTTTATAAGTAGAAATCATTTCCAATGCATTTTTATAGTAAATATTATTTCCAGTGCATTTTTATAGTAAAAATCATTTCCAATGCATTTTCATAGTAAAAATCATTTCCAATGCATTTTTATAGTAGAAATCATTTCCAATGCATTTTATAGTAAATATTATTTCCAGTACATTTTTATAGTAAAAATCATTTCCAATGCATTTTCATAGTAAAAATCATTTCCAATTCATTTTCATAGTAAAAATCATTTCCAATGCATTTTCATAGTAAAATTTAAAAATTTTGCATTTAATATTTTAAATTGTAGACATTAATTTTTATTTTCTGAGTGGCTAGATCAAATACAATTTCTCATGCATTTTCATCGTAAAAATCATTTCCAATTCATTTCCATAGTAAAAATAATTTTCAATGCATTTTCATAGTAAAATTTTAAAATTTTGCATTTAATATTTTGAATAGTAGACATTAATTTTTCTTTAAAGAGTGTCATTTAAAGGAGCATCATGATGCAGTAATAATGGAACAGCGAGATTAACTTAAAAAGAAATCCACACTCTACCCAGGTGACGACGGGTAGCCGCTTCTAGTACATATATAAAGGACAGTCCTGTATGTCCGGAGGTGTTAGACACTTTGTCTAAGCTTCCTGAAATAGGCTATAACGCGAAATATCTAAGTCTTCTGTTATATTTTTACTTATAAATTTTCTCTGTGACTCTAACAATAAGGGCACACATTGAGCTCTGCAAACAGCGACATGTTAAAAAACCCCCAGAAAACTACTATGTCGCAAGGAAGATTTCTTCTTCGGATTTCGGATTTTTATATATATATATATATATATATATTATGTGTGTGTGTGTGTGTGTGTGTGTGTGTGTCTGTGTGGTCTGTGTGGGCGTGTTTATGAAAACATATATATATATAAAGATACTTTATGTCGAAATGCCATCGAATACGTATGGATCGTATAAGTTTTAGCTAAATAATTCAATATAGTTGCATTAGACATGTTAGTGAGTGGTTGAAGGAAGATAATTCTATCAAATCACTTAAGAAGAAAAAAAATCCAGGAAATAGATTAACTGGATAAAGAGAAAAGGATTTGGGTGAGTAATTTGAATGGAAAGTGAAATTGTAGATTTAATAAAATCAAGAAATTTTTTTTGCAGTTTTAGTACACACACACACACACACACACACACACACACACACAATAATGATGTTGCTTAAATGGTCACCCATCTAAGTATTTACCACGGTCCTTGTTGCTTAAAATCTAGTGGGTACTTGTGTTTTAAAACGTGACTTGATCGTAAACGGATAGATAGATAGATAGATAGATAGTGAAAGAGAGAGATACAGAGCGTGAAGGGGTGGAGAAGACAGAGAGAAAGAATATGTGTTAGAAAGAGGGAGAGAGAGGGGGAGGGAGAGGGAGAGAATGAATGAAAGAATATGCATATATATGTGTGTATGTATATTGATACATGTTTAATGTGATGCGCACGCGCGCATGTATGTGTGAGTGAGTGTGTGTGTGTATCGTTGTATTATCTGTCTTATGAGTGCGATGTGTCTGTGAAGTGAGTGTGTGAGGATGTAGGGATGATGAGATAGGGAGAGAAGATAGAGATAGATAGAGAGAGAGAGAGAGAGTAGAGAGAGAGAGGAGATAGAGCCTGTAGTCTATGCATAAATATAAATATATATGTGCAATGAATCTATATTATAATAATATATAGTAATAAAGAGCTATATATATCTAAGTATATGTAAATATAATTCGTTACACACATACAGTACACACACACACACACAACCACACACACACAACACCACTATATATATATAATATATATATATATATATTATATATATATATATATTATATAATATATATATTTATATAAGTATATCATTTATGTTTGTGATCGTGTGTGTTACATCTATGTGTGTGAGAAATATATTGATAAAGCGCGAGCGAGAGAGAGAGAGAGAGAGAGAGAGAGAGAGAGAGAGAGAGAGAGAGAGAGAGAGACGAGAGAGAAGTTAGAGAAATATAAGAATATTATAATATGTGTGTGAAGTGTACATTATGAGTTGTGAGAAATATCATATATAGTATTAGATAGTAGATAGAGAGAAAGAAGACAGAGATATGAGACAGATAGAGAGCAGAGAGAGATACTGAATTAAAAGTATATGTAATATATTGTTATGTATATGTATATTTTAAGTATTAATCTATTTTATAGTAAATATATATATATTACATATATAGTATAATATTAATATGTGTGTATCATTTTGTGCGTGTATCGTGTGTGTACAAACTAGCTATGTGTGTGATAGATAAATAGATTAGGATATACGAAGAGAGAGAGAGAGATGAGAGAGAGAGAGAGAGAAGAGAGAGAGAGATACTGAATTAAAAAGAATACATATGTATACGTGTGTTTGTATCTATGTATAATTTAAGTATATATAAGTTGTATGTATATAAGTAAATATATATCTACACATATATATATATATACATCCATATATTTATATATATGAGTGTATGTTTGTGTGATCATTTGATTGTGTGTGTGTGTATGTGTATGTGTATGTGTGTGTGTGTGTGTGTGTGTGTGTGTTGCATGTAGTAATACTTTTAACACAAGAATTCTTCTTCTTCTAAAGAAAAAAAAAAGACATCGACTGATAACCAATCAATATCAATGTAGATAAGCGGAAATGACTTATTCTCACAGATTATACAAAGTCACATTATTACCTTTTATTATTCTTTTCTTTTCTTTTTTATGGAGTCACAAGTCTCTAACTTAATGGAATACTAAAGAACTTAAGTATTAAAAAAAAATACTACAACTATACGAAGTGCAATTTAAATGACTGGTTCGTAATGCGCATGCGTCGAACGCTTTCAGGAGAACTTAGTAAATTGAACACATAGCCTAGTGGATAAAGGTGTAGGTTAAGACAGTTGTAAGTGACAGTTATCTATAGATTGCAGGTTCAATCCTGGTCCGGGGCAGCAGTAAAATAGAATAATAACTAACACAGCTTAACGCCTCTACCCAGCTATGTTCACCGGAATGAGAACAGGATGCCCCGTAAATTAAACACATAGTCTAGTGGATAAAGGAGTTAGGTTAAGACAGTTCTGAGTGACAGTTATCTATAGACTGCAGGTTCAATCATGGTGCGAGGCAGCAGTTAAATATAATAATAACTAACAGAGCTTAACGCATCTACCCAGCTATGGTTAGCGGAATGAGAACAGGATACCCCCGTAAATTGAACACATAGCCTAGTGGATAAAGGAGTTAGTTTAAGACAGTTCTAAGTGACAGTTATCTATAAATTGCAGGTTCAATCCTGGTACGGGGCAGCAGTAAAATATAATAATAACTAACACAGCTTAACGCATCTACCCAGCTATGGTTAGCGGAATGAAAACAGGATACCCCCGTAAATTGAACACATAGCCTAGTGGATAAAGGTGGTATGTTAAGGCAGTTCTAAGTGACATTTATCTCTAGACTGCAGGTTCAATCCTGGTCTGGGGCAGCAGTAAAATAGAATGATAATTAACACAGCTTAACGCCTATACCCAGCTATGGTTAGCGGAATGAGAAGAGGATACCCCCGTAAATTGAACACATAGCCTAGTGAATAAAGGAGTTAGGTTAAGACAGTTGTAAGTGACAGTTATCTATAGATTGCAGGTTCAATCCTGGTCCGGGGCAGCAGTAAAATAGAATAATAACTAACACAGCTTAACGCCTCTACCCAGCTATGTTCACCGGAATGAGAACAGGATGCCCCCGTAAATTAAACACATAGTCTAGTGGATAAAGGAGTTAGGTTAAGACAGTTCTAAGTGACAGTTATCTATAGACTGCAGGTTCAATCCTGGTACGGGGCAGCAGTAAAATAGAATAATAACTAACACAGCTTAACGCCTCTACCCAGCTATGGTTAGCGGAATAAGAACAGGATACCCCCGTAAATTGAACACATAGCCTAATGGATAAAGGAGTTACGTTAAGACAGTTCTAAGTAACAGTTATCTATAGACTGCAGGTTCAATCCTGGTACGGGGCAGCAGTAAAATATAATAATAACTAACACAGCTTAACGCCTATACCCAACTATGGTTAGCGGAATGAGAACAGGATACCCCCGTAAATTGAACACATAGCCTAATGGATAAAGGAGTTAGGTTAAGACAGTTCTAAGTGACAGTTATCTATAGATTGCAGGTTCAATCCTGGTCCGGGGCAGCAGTAAAATAGAATAATAACTAACACAGCTTAACACCTCTACCCAGCTATGGTTAGTGGAATGCGAACAGGATACCCCTGTGGACAGAATAAAGGGTTAGGTTCAAAGTTCCGAGATGGCTCCCGATTACAAGAAAGTTCCCGAGTCCGAAAAGAAGGTTACCGAGTCCAAGAAAATTCTGTGATGGCTCCTGATTAGGACAAGAATGTTCCGAGTTCTAAAAGAAAGTTCCTGAGTTTGAGATGGTTACCTAGTCCCACAAGAAATACCTGAAGAACGCCGAGGGCACATCGCCCGAAACGTTGTACAGATAACAATGAAGATGAGGACAATAGTCTCAAAGATTCATATAATATTAGTAAAAGTCATTTGCAAAATAAACTTAATGTAACAGTATTTCACCTTGCTCATATGAGCACCTTTTTTTAAAGTTAAATATACCAATTAACAATCTCTAAAGGGCCGGTGTAGCTCAGTCGGTACAGGTTTGGCTGGTGAACTCAAGTTTCCTGGTTTGGTACCGGCTCTCGCCAACTCAGCGTATGAATAGCAAAGGGATCTGTGCGGTAAAGTGCGAAGTTGAGGGTAGGTGTGGCGCACCGCCTCAGATGCTAAAAAACAATCACCTTGGTCTAGCGCTAGTGAAAAGGGGATAGACTCCCTCGCTGTCTGGCTGATACCGACTTTAGGCCGCCCCAACTGCTTTACTTTTTTTTATAAATGCCGCACAAAGCCTTCGTGGTGTAATGGTTATCTTCGTAAAATACAGACTCGGCGACCCGTGTTATAATCCTTGACAAGGCTGTTCGCATTTCACATAGAGCTAATTCCCGTTGAAAAGAGGTATTTACCCAACCCGTTCGCCACGGCTAGGATTTGACACAAGGTTACAAGTGTGGGGCCTCCGGCGAGGATCAAACTTCGCCCTAAAGATACAAATCAACAGTCTGTATAAATGTTTATGGGTCCGGTTTAGCTCAGTCGGTAGAGCACCCGCCTAGGTATCGTAAGGTTTCGGGTTTGATACCTGTTCCCGCCAACTCAGCATAAGAGTAGCACAGATTGGATAATCTGATCTGTACGGTAAAGTGGGGAGCTGATGGTAGGTGTTGCGCACTCCCTCAGCATAAGAAATCTCCCTGGTCTAGCGCTAGTGTAAAAGGGATAGACTCCCTCGCAGCCGGCTGATATCGACAATATGCCATTCCACCTAATTATAAATGCTGTATAAGGCGCTCGGTGTGTAAGGTTAAGAAATAGATAAGAAATGGTTAAGAATGTTAAGAAATGGACCCGTTTTATAATCCTTGACAAGGCTGTTTGCATTTCACATAGCGCTAATTCTCAGGGAAGAGTTAGGTATTTACACAACCCGTTCGCCACGGGTCACAAGTGTGGGGCATCCGGCAAGGATCAAATTCGCTCTTCAGTTGTAATAGATTTCCGAGACTACTTTGCTCATAATTACACTACAATGGGACATTCTACACTTGGATAAGTTATGCCACCAACTACTCTCCCTCCAGCTATGGGTAAATAGTAAGACAGATTGGGATCTTTAACCTTGGTTATGAGACCAGTCTAGGTGATTTTTAGTTGTATATATTTACTGAAGAAACAACAGAAATATTAAATTGGAATTTTACGTCTAGATCAACTATGGAGGTACGTGGTGTACTCGTTACTGTTGTAGGAAATAGACATGACAAGACGGGTTCATACCATGGACAAAGCTGTTTGCAAATTCTATGCATCCAACTATTACTCCCACCCCAGCTATGTGTAAATAGTAGGACAGATTGGGATCTTTAATCTTGATTAGGCAACCGGTCTAGGAGATTGTTGGGATTATTTGGATATAGGAAGTACTCTAAATACCCACCTCTATTTATAGACTAACCAAGGTCACGTGATTGACTCTTGTAACCAATCAATAGCAATTCTACTGGCCTGATAGAATACTTAAACCCTCCACATTGGTCATAATTAAAACTGCACTCTGTGAGGACGGACAGACATAGAATTGCCGGATCTTTACCAATACTCTCGAATGGCTTATACTTTATACCAGTAACTGAGAACACTTTAGTAACCAACAGGATTCATTATCGAAGGACTTTATACCAGTAACTAAGAACACTTTAGTAACCAAGAATTCATTATTGACGGACTCTTTATCAAGGATCCAATTCCACCAGATAAGTGCTTCTGGTATAAGGCCAAGGAATGGCCCCTAAAAACGTAACAGAGATACTTTCTGTAACATGTGATTTTTAGTTGCTGTATATATATTTAGTGAGGAAACGACAGAAATATTAGAATTGAATTTTCCATCTCTATCGTAACATTATAACTAGAAAATTATTTTAGACTGAATATTTTTTCATTTGCATCCACTCGTCTACTAAAGACAACGGCGTCCATAAACAAGTGAACCCATGTAGCTAGGGCGGGTTGATAGGGAGGATGAGCTGCCACTCAACCAGCAGGTCCCAACACTTCACATTGCCATTGTCAAACTCTGAATTCAAGTATGTTAAACTCCACTTAAGAAATTGACCTTCTGTTCGTGCAGAGGGGTTGATAAATATGTATACAGAAAAACCGGTTATGCAAATCAGTATTATTATCCAAATCAGATTATTGCATAAAAAATTAAAGAAAAACCGTTGTAGTTAAGTGGAACCTCCCCTAATAATAGCCTTGTGTCACACTCAGTACATCTTATTCTCACAAACTAATACTGTTAATGGTCATGTCACGTTGAAAGCACCGGTTACAGCTAGATCGCCGAAGTTAAGCATTGACGAGCCTGTTTAATACTTAGATGGGTGACCATTTAAACAACAACATGTAAGCAATATGAGATCCAAATGACTCTATTTGGCACTAAATGACCCGAAACAGGTTGATATGCCGTACAACAAAACAAGCAAAGAACCCACTAGGTCACCGAATTTAAGCTGCGATGAACCAGTTCAATATTGAATGGGGTGACTAGTTAAGCAATAGCAGGTACTGTAAGCAAGCTGAGTCCTTTGTTTATTAAAAATGACTTGCTTCGGTATTAAATGCCCCGAAAAGGGTTGATGTACCATAAAACAAAAGAACCAAACAACCCACGAAGTTAAGCAGCCTTAAAACCAACCAACCAGCCAGCAAACAGATTATTCTGTAGCTAGAAAAATATGCACCATCCGGGCACAAGTATTTAAGTTTTAATATAATTAAATATTATATTAAATTAGAAAGAACTAATGAAATTAAATAAGAACACAAACAAGAACGTGGGCTTTTCCATGCCTGTGTTTGTTAACGTAAATTAACAACGTTGACCAAGGCAACACCTGCCCCCTTGATTTTAAAGGGGCAGGACTGGGCTTATTGCACAGTGCCTGAGGCGCCCGCGTTGAGGGGAATGCCGACGGGATCAACGCATTTTTTGTGCCTACCACCATAAAGTCTCATTTGTGGGTGGGCCAACATAAAAATGTCCTTGTGTCACGCAAGCATTGTGAAATGCATAGTAAATACTTTTAAAATATGAGCCGTTTAAAGGCAAATCTATCTCAGCTGAGCATTTACTAGAAAAATTATTTAAAAAAACAAAAACATGAATGCCAATTAAGATTAGATAATGATTGTTTAATAACCGTTGAGAATATAACGTAAATAACTAAGGTAATTAGGATGTTGGTGGTAACGTAGTTTGTGTTAGAGACAGACACACGATCTCCATTATAATAAGATACTGATTTCTCACTTAGTACAATGTTCAACACATGTGACTTTGTGCTAGACAAAGGTAAGATTACTAAATATCTGAGATTAGTATCTTTGTAGTAGTGGCGACTAATGTACGCCTCGCACGGCGTCGCTGCTACTCTAGCGTGTTTGAACTTCAGTTAGGTTAAGCTTAAACACCTGTGCAATTCTAGGATAGAATTCATTGTTAACTCTGTGTTCGTTTCACTGTTGATTAGAATTCTTCACAACGCGAACAATGTGTATAATAGATTTTTGAAGATACAAAGTGCTCTATTAACACTGCTTGTCAAAATATAATAATAATAATAATAATAATAATAATAATAATAATAATAATAATAATAATGACCAGACCTAGTGCTGATTAACAAAAAATAAATAAATTTTCAACTGGTGGATTGTTCAGTTCCAGCAGATCACAGGGTGAAGCTGAAGGAAAATGAAATAAATAGACAAATACCTGGACCTTGCCAGATAACTGAAAAAGTTATAGAATATGAAAGTCAAAGTGATACCAATTGTAGTTGGTGCACTTGGAACGGTCCCAAAGGGATTGGAAAAGGGATTGGAAAATCTGAACATCAGAGAAAAGATTGAGACCATCAAGAATATTGCACTGTTGCAATCTGCTAGAATACTCAGAAGAGTCCTGGAGACCTGAAGAGACTTACTGTCACTCAGACTCCAGTGAAAGACCATAAACTAACTCTGATGTAAAAATTAAAAGGAGTGAATAATAATAATAATAATAATAATAATAATAATAATAATAATAATAATAATATCTTTTTCAGCTAGTATATTAGGTCTGAGACCTATTCAAAGCAAAATTACGTACATTTATATGTTTAGACGAGAAAGTGAGTAGTAGCGGTATTGAGGAGTAGGGAGTTTAGGGAAGAATTGAGGAATGAGAAACTCAACGAAACCTCGCACAAGGCACCAAGGAGCACAAAATGTCAATAAAAATGTACGACAAACTAAACGCATTATTCACACATATCGCAGAGCAAAATCACGCACTCAATTTCTCCCAGGCCAGACTCATCAAACCAATACATAAAAAGCAACTAAGACGTCTGTGCGAATCAGCAATAATAACCTACACAGAATCATTCAACATCAGACTGGGGTTCTATAACCTCGATATATCTATCGCAAAAACTGTAATTAACGAAAATAAAATTAAGGTCCACCATGAATATGGTTAAAAAATCCCCCTCCTACTCTGCTACAAAACTGACATAATGATACACACCACTCCCCTTCTCCTTATTACCCCCTGGCATCAGAACCTCCAAAACCATGAACTTTACCCTCCTCTCCCAACCAACCCTCTACCCCATCTAACACCTAGCATCTTCTTTGCTTTAAAAGTCATATGACTGAAGAAGTCCTTCGTGTTTAGTAAGGACGAAATATTTCTCCCCCTCTTAGACTTGATTAAGTGATTGATTTTGTTCACTTTCCTTTTACCTTACCTCATATATATATATATATATATATATATATATATATATATACGCTCTGGATTTGGACTCGGGTATCCAATTCCATTTCCATACATTCATCCAATCCGAAGACTGTATTGGAATTTCAGAATGAAATCTAAATGATACTACATTTTCCATAAAATATTTCAGTTCAAAATCATCATCAACAGCTGCAACCTACTTATGTAGAGCACGTTATAGTGAATTGAACACCAAACACACACACACACACACACACACACACACACACACACACACGCGCGCGCGCGTGCACACATCTATTAATAATGGAGATTCGCTTCCAGTTTTTGTCTGTAACAAAAACTACGTCACTGCTTACGTCACTATACCCGAAATCGTCATAACATAGAATACATGCACTAAAAATTTGAGCATGCGACATTAGAAAGTCCTCATTGTTTTTTAAAACAAGTTTTAATAGATACATCCCCGGTATCATATATTTATAAATATTTGTTTTATTTTAATAGATATTCAAAGTTAATAGAACTTTTTTTAAATCCTGTAATAAATTTGATGACTTCATGATTTATGTTTCAAACTCTCCGACATTTAATTTTTAACTTCCACCTCCTCAAGCAATATATTTCAAAAATGTAATTTTACATCGCCCGGAGGGTGATTTTTATTTTGCTAGTATATATGAATATATATATGTGCGTGTGTGTATGTGTGTGTGTGTATGCATATATATGTATATATATATATGTCTCTATAGGGTCGATTTATATCAGTTATTAGAGCAATATTATGCGATTTATGAATGAAGTACCATTCGATATCACTTCTAAGATTTTCGTAACATTGCTTTCAAGATTGCTCTTTGAACTTTCTTATGAACATGATATTTTTGTTGGTTTTGTTTTCTGTATTCATGTTGTTCTTTGAATATAATTCTAACGTATTTTTCCACGTCTCTCATTCACAAAAATCTGTTCTTATAGTTACGTTCTCTTTCACACACACACACACACACACACACAAACATAGACACACATATGTATATACATTACATAGTGTTATATACATTATATATATATATATATATATACAAACATATATATATATATTATATACATACATTATATGCATTGATAAAATATATATATATATATTATATATACATATATATCATATATATGTAGATATATATGTATATACAGACGTATACATACATATATCTATATATATACATATATCTATAGATATATATGTATATAAATACATATATATAATATATATATATATATATATATATAAAAACATACATACACATATATACATATATATATATATATAAACAACATACACATATATAAATATATATATTACTAATCTATATATATAGTAAAGTATGTATACATAATATATATACATTATATACATATACATATAATTACATATACATATATCTGTATTCATAGATAATACATATATATATATATATATTATTATATATATAATATATATATATATATATATAGATAGATAGATAGATAGATACAAGTATATATTATAGTATCATAGGTACATATGTATATATATATAATATAATATATATATACATAATATACATATATATATATATATTATATAATATTATACATTACATATACATATATAATATATATTATATATATATATATATATATATATATATAATACATATTATATTATACATATATATATATATATATATATAATATATATATACATCTTTTTTTCTTCCCTTTAATCCATAGACATATTAATATCAGTTCATAGAATAAAGCAGAAAGTACTTATCAATGCGAACGTCTATTGTTAATTTCGATACGGATTTTGAGGCCACAACGGAGGACTCAAATGAAAAGCTGCATTCGATATCTTTTCATATACATTTTTCTCCCTTTATTTCCGCCCAATTTCCTTTCTTTCTCTATTGTGCTGCAACATATTCACAATCTCCAACAAGAAATAAAGCAAAACAGAAAAGAGAAAAGAAAAGAAAGCCAGACATGTCGAATGGATCAACCGAATAAGTTCTCAACCCCCCCCCGCCTTTATCATCTCAAAATTCTCACAGGATTTTGACGAGAGCTTATCTTGCTTCTCACAATAAAAACAACATTAAAAAAAAAAAATACAAACAACAAAAACAAACTAGAAATAAATGAAATATATAAAAGCGAATGACGTGAAAAAGTATGTGTAAGAATATAAGTAAAACTTGTATCCAATTTAGATATATATAACAGTTTTTTTTGTTTTTGTTTATTTATTTTTTTGTAAGTTTTTCGTTTTTCCTAATTTTTGATCTTTTTCAAAAGATTTTGATTAATATTATCTTTCTCGCTAATCCAATAGTATATATCCTTTGTGAATTTATTCAGATATATATTTACTTATTTATTTATGTTTTTATCTATTTATCAGTCACATTCTAATATCCTCTCCTGACGTGCCCTCTATATCTATTAATAATGGAGATTGTCTGTATTTCTGTCTGTAACAAGAACTACGTCATAGCTATACGTCACAGCTTACATCACAGCTTACGTCACAATATTCTTATGCTATATAAACCCAAAATTTGAGTAAGCAACTTTTACAATTGTTTTTTTACTCTCGTCCCTTTTTTTTACAGTAACAAGAAGTTAACAAAAACTACGTCATAGCTCTCTGTCACAGCTTACGTCACAATATTCTTATGCTATATACACCCAACATTTGAGTAAGCAATTTTTTTAATTGTTTTTTACTCTCGTCCCTTTTTTTTTACAGTAACAAGAAGTTAACAAAAACTACGTCATAGCTCTCTGTCACAGATTACGTCACAATATTCTTATGCTATATACACCCAACATTTGAGTAAGCAATTTTTTTAATTGTTTTTACTCTCGTCCCTTTTTTTTACATTAACAAGAAGTTAACTAAAAAGTTTACAAATAAATAAATACCTACGATTTTGTGGAAAATTGATGTGGAAAATATTCAAAATAATTGATTATTACATGCACACAACATTCTATTTGAGAGGGACGGGCTCAGTTTTCATTTCAATTTTTTTTTTGTTCTTTTTACTACTTTAATAAATATGAGAATTTTGCTTACTTATGATACAAGCCCTCTGACCTTGAATTTGTAACTCCCACCCTCTCAGGCAATGTCTTTCAAAAATTATTTTTACGACGCCCGGAGGGTGTTTTCTGTTGCTAGTATTACTAAAGATCACATTGTGTCTGTATGTAACCGTAAACCAGAAAGAAAAACAACACATCGTAGAGAGGGTTTCAAATAGAGCAACACCCATTCGCTGAAATTATGATTAAGTACTATTACTGGAAGTATCGTCTCGTGATAGATCACCACGTTAAACAGCGATGAGACTTTTCAATACTAAGATTGAAGAAATTTAGGTAACATAAATGACAGGCATAGCCTATCATTTTTAGCGAGTTGTGTAATTTTAGGAAGTGGAAAATCAGTGGAAAATCAGTGTGAGTTCATATAGTTGACTTGAAAAGGGTTTCGCAAGGAAAAGAAATCAGTGAAACGGGAAGGTTTAGTTTGGTTTGGTTTGGTTCGTTTTGGTTTAATGGTTAATGTCATGGGAAATAGATTCGTCGCCCCTAGTTCAAATCCTGGATCTGGTAATTGCATTTCACTTAGCGATAATACCATTGGGAAAGGTATGAATCCTACTCTCCCTCCAGCTATGGATAAATATTAGGGCAGACTGGGCTCTTTAACCTTGTTAGGCAACCGGTCTAGGAGAAGGAAAACTCTGAATTCAAACCTCTTGAACTCCGCTTAAGAAATTGACTTTGTGTCATATCCTGCTTGTGCGGAGGGGTTGGTAAATATTAATATATATATATATATATATATATATATATATCCCGGCTGTAGTTAGCTTAAAATGTCTAGCCACACTGAAGAGAGGTAATACGTCGAAACACGGTGCCTGTGGATGGTTATATATGCTCCTCATCCCCTAGTTGGTTGAGCACTATTGGGGATTTCGCTGACGACCACCAACTAAGCGAAAAGGCAACGCTCTCCTATAAAAAGGATGGATCACTCACTTGCTGCCTTTACAGAGTCCCATCTATCAGTTAAATAAAAAAATTGAGTTTAAAAAACCTATTTAAAAATTTGAGTTTAAAAGAAAATTGAATAACACAAATATGACTTTGGCATAAAATAATCCACTGAGTTGACATGCCGTAAAATCCAACCAACAAACCAACCGTTCTTTCTCTCAGTCATTTTCCATTTTAATCTCCCTCTTTGCTTCTTATTCTAAATGTTTTCCTTTATTTTTTCTCTGCCTTCTTTAACACACACACACACACACACACACACACACACACACACACACATATATATATATATATATATATATATATATACATATATATATATATATATATATATATATATATATTGCACATCTATATATATATATATATATATATATATTATATATATATATATATAATATATATATATATAAATATATAATGAATAGTGAATGAAAAAATGAGAAAAGTATTTGCATGGAAAGGTGCTCAATGCTAATAAAGCAGAGCAGGTTTATAATTAATGGTGATATTATGGATTCACACTCATAACTTGCAGTTTCATGGTAATCCAATCATCAGATGAGAAGTGGTTGAGATGTCAAAAACCAGTCGTGAAATGGTTTTTGACATCTCAACCACTTCTCATCTGATGATTGGACTACAAGAAACTTTAAGTTATGAGTGTGAAATCATAATATCACCATTAATATATATTTATATATATATATATATATATATATATATATATATATATATTTATATATATATCTTTCAAAGAAAGAAAAAACTTAACAAACCCTCATCGGTTATAATATTTATTTCGACCAGAAACTCAAAATGAGTCTAGTCTCCTCAGAAGTAAAAAAAAAGATTGTAAAATCTGTCTCTCAAAATAAATATTATAACAATACGAATAGTTAAGTTTTTCTTTCTTTGTAAGTTAAATATTGCTCTGTAATAAATTGCTTTGTTGGTTATTACACATTGAGCTCTTGTAGGGATTTATAAAAATCCCCGTATGAATTATATGTTTGCACCTACAAGAGCATACAGTATGGTTGTACAGTGAGATTTCGATGATCCCACATAGTATCATCCCTTACTTGCCAGTAATCATTTGGATTACCTTACACCCACACACCGTAATATATATATATATATATATATATATATATATATATATATATATATAATATCCCGGCTGTAGTTAGCTTTAAAATGTCTAGCCTCACTGAAGAGACGTAATACGTCGAAACATGGTGCCTGTGGATGGGTATATATGCTCCTCGTCCCCTAGTTGGTAGTGGAAAAAAAATTTTTTACAACAATAAAAAAGACACTTGAAAAGAAATAATGCAATATGACCACCCCTGAACGAGGGAGGTGAAATGTATGAATATAAAATGAGTTTGGCCATGTGCCTGTCTAAATAAAATATATCAGTGGTCTGAAGAAGCTCGTGAGCATACTCGCGAGTGGAAATGGTCCATAACCACGATACCCATGGTATTCAAGGCCTTGTATTCCCAAATAACTTTGCTCTGTTTACAATAATTAAACATTGAGCTCTCATACGGAACCTGAACTCTACAACAAACTACTGGCAGAGAATTAGGACCCACCTAGAATCACTTGTACCAAGAAACTTGGTACCGCACCAAAGTATATATATATATATATATATATATATATATATATATATATATATATATACTTCAGTGAGAAATTGAACCCGCAACAATTTTCATTTTACTCTTGTTAATGTTGTTCTTTATAATTACCTATTTATTTTGTTTTTCATTACTTTTTCTTTTTATCATTTTCTTTTCTTTATTTCTCGTTGAATTCTCGTTGAATTCTCGTTTCTTATCGATTTCGGATTATAATAAAAGAAAAGTAAAGTCAAAGAAGATTATCGAGATTCAACGAATATTTCGCTGCAGGATTTCCAATTGAATCCATATCTTCATAATTGGATACACGCATCAGCATATCTTCAAACAGATTCAATTTAAATGACAATAAATAATAGACTATCAAAATAAATAGAACACTGATATATATATATATATACCGCGTGTGTATTTACTTTCTCATACTGTTGTGTACAAGAAATCACTATAAGAGGAATATAAACCTACTTCTAAACAAAACGGAAAATCTAAGAAGGTCCGGTTAGTGTAGAGGTTACGGTTGGGTTTCGAATCACGCACAAGGCGGTCTTTCTGGTATCTACACTGTTAATTACTAAATCGGTCCAGGGCCGAAGTGACTGGACCCCCGTATTCGGGGTAAGTATATGCTACTGTCCTAAAATCTTTGACTGAACAAAAAAAATACAGTTTCAAAGAACCATACAATAGCACTTACATGGCTACAGACTGGATGAATTCCCTCTTTATTTTCTGAGAGAAATCAGTTTTCCATCTGGTCGTTAACCTTTTAATTGCAATCCATACTTTACCCTTGCAAATGCTACTGGAAATTTAATTAGAAATCGTGACTAGAAATTGAGTCGTTTTTTTAAAGCTATTTTTCAATTCAACTATTTTAATTATAATAGGATAAAATTTTAGAATAAAAAGAGAGAGAAAACAACAAGCTGCACTTTATGATATAAAAAAATAACATTTTCATTAATTATAAATTTCACTTTAATATTAAAATATAATAGAATATTTTTTAGGGTTTTACAAATAGAAAACCTTGAGGACATGTTAAACAAGATTTGGTATTTATAAATTGTCACTGCATTCGACCATTTTGACTCCATCAATATGATATCCGAACGTAAAAAAAATTCGTGTACTAGGATGAGTAAAAACGGTGCAATATTTTGTGCGTGCCAGTGGAGTTCAAAGTTTAGGTACCAGACATGTATACCGAAACGAGGTTTCTATAACTTAAGCATATTTACAATATATATATATATATATATATATATATATATATATATATATATATATATATATATATATGTATACTGTAGTGTGAGATGGTCACTATTACAGCTTTTGCTGGAATGGTGTACCAAAGGCAGTATTAATTGGTAGAGTGCTCATATAATAAATAAGATATATGTAATATCTATCTATTGAGTGACAAAGGAACTTTTCACAACCATATTGGTTTCATGCGATGCATTCATCAGGTGAAGATGTTTCAAATACTGGTGTTCCTAAATCTTCCGCCCGTTATCATCCTGCAACACACACTGGTTAGAAATGACACCGTCCAAGATGCAATGTAAAAATGTAAATCCAGATTATCTGGTATCACTTAATTGCAGATTTATTATTTGTCCCATTTTATTTTATCCAATTTTAAAATTTAAACAATCCAAATCGTCTTGCGTTGCTTAAATGCCCAACGTAAATTTAAAACGAGTTGAAAAAAAAAGAAGATACATGTTTATTTTATTTGTAATATTGAAATTGTGAATTACGGAATATATTTTGGTAATTTTGATCTTGAGTCGTCCAGGCGTCCTATCTTATTTTATGCTATTTCTTAGCGAGCCAGTGTCAGGCGAATTCCCGGCCCAACTTAGATATTTTCCATGTCGGGCTTTTGTTTTTTTTTTTTTGTCAGCAAATGAATGTAGATATTTTAAAGCCACTTTCCCCAGATTTTTATCGGCAAGGCAATGTAAATATTTTACAACACCCCTTTTAAGAAAGAGGGAAAAAGAGTTAAATAAAGATTATTATACTTTTTACATATTGAACTATTTTGCAATAGATTTTAAGTAAACATCAAATGTTTTAATAATTAAATTATCATACTGTGGTTTACTCACAGGTGCTGCTGGTAATATAAATAATTCATTTATATAAAATACAGAAATGCAAACGTCGAGAGACGAATTGCAAATGTCCACTTCTCGGGTTTTAATTATACTCTATCTGACAAGGGCAGATCACTCTGTTTAGACTAAAGAAAGGGGCAGATCACTCTATTCTACTTATAAAATTTATACATCTGGATAATAAATTCAAATAATCTATACTAAACAATTAAAATCTTTTTAAATGCATGTCACTATCTTATTGTTTCTATAAACTTTAAATTTCATCTTAACTAATCAAGTCATTTTATAATTTAATAAAGATATACAGCTCATTCAACTGTTGCATATGAAAATCTAGTAGATTGCAATGTAGTTGTGAAATCTCTACTTAAATATTTTTGTCTGCTCGCAATCATGTCGCTCACGGTCTGCTCGCAATCACGTCGCTCACCCTACTGCCCAGAAATTCGACTCATTTATTACTCCACTCCTCTCCCACAAACCACCTCACTTCCGGTCTATACTCTAGGAAAAGAAATGGCGCCCGAAGGTTAAGTTTCTTTTGTTTTATCTTTATATCACATATAAGATAAACAATAAAACATATTTGAGCAACATAACTAAGCCTTTTTGTGGGGATGGAGACGTTATTGCGTGGTGGAAAAGGTTCAGCTGGTTGCTAAGCTACAGAAGATCACTGACGTCGCTAGGATGATTCCGTTATTTTTGGAGGGTGGCGCATTAGCCCTGTACTTGGAGATGAGCGAGCTAGACCAGGAAGACGCTGTTCTTATAAGGAACAGGCTAATAAGTGCATTTGCCGAAATAGCTTGTGAAATCTCTACTCAAATTTTTCTGTCTGCTCGCAATCACGTCGCTCACGGTCTGCTCGCAATCACGTCACTCACTCTACTGCCAAGAAATTCGGCTCATTTATTACTCCATGTCTCTCCCACAAATCACCTCACTTCTGGTCTGTACTCTTATTAAAGAAACTTAACCTTCGGGCGCCATTTCTTTTCCTAGCCCGATGTAAGAGGAGTTTCATTTGTTTTATCTTTATATCACTGTAGTTAACAGAATGATTGCTTAGAATAATTTTAGTTATTTTCTTATCATCAAAAAGTAGTACAATTATTAAATTATATATATATATATTGATAAAACAAAGGATGTTTACAAATGCATGGGCTCATCAGGAGAGAATGTGAAAACCGTTTCAGGGCCTCTCCTGATGAGCCCATGCATTTGTAAACATCCTTTGTTTTTTCAATATATCATATTCACACTGTCGGATTAAGTTCCATTTTATTTTTCACACACACACACACACACACACACACACACACACACATATATATATAATATATATATATATATATATATATATATATATATAAATTAAAAGAAAGGAAATGAATCCGACGGTATGAGTATAGATAAAAGGATATGAAAACAACAGAATATGCTGTTAAAGTGAAAACATTTTATAACATATTAATAACAGCTCTGAAGATGATTTTTATAAAATCGAAATATTGTTCAATATTAGCTATGAATAATTCATAAAATGTTTTCACTTTAACAGAATATTGTGTTGTTTTCACATCCTTTTATCTATACTCATATATATATATATATATATATATATATATATATATATATATATATATATATATATGTGTGTGTGTGTGTGTGTGTGTGTGTGTGTGTTTATGTATATATATATATTCTAATCAGAAACACCACATCACCTAATACTCATTAGTATATATTATACGTTATTAAAGAAATAATTCGCAAACAAAAAAAAAGAGTATTTTTACTCGTTTCTTGTTAGTGAGATTACGGTACGTTCGAATATAATTTCATCAAACCAATTCAGTCGGCGCCTTTCTTTGGTGAACACAACTAAACTAGTGTCTTGATGTTTTGCTGGAAATAAAACTCTTGATTGGTACCTCCAATCAGATGAACAAATGGCGCGTCTCTCCGTTGCGCCAATTCAAAGATTTCATAGAGATTATAATAAAATTATTTTGTATCCGTTTTACACGAAATTGCAATATAATGTGTTGTAGATGACTCACCTATGACACGAACATGGACTTACCCAAAGGGTATATATTTAACAGAGTAACGCTACTAAAATGAGAAGTGCCAGATATATTATTCTTCGTGTAATCTGTAACAAGGAAACCCTTTCATTGTACGTTGATATATATTGCTGAATACAATCTGTTTCCTACATTTTATACCCGTGTTGAGTTATTATTTATTGACCCTTAAACAGGTCATAACATAATGAGAGAAGCTTTTTTTTATATGACGGTAGATCAATAATTCTGGGACTTATTACCTTTAGGCACCCCTAAAGGACATGTTTTCATTTACACCGTCAATATCCGGTTGTTTGTTAGCGGTTAGGGTTAGGGGTTTTAGGGGTTAGTTTTATAATTAAAAAAAAAATCTAAAAGTCGGCTGTTAAAACAACAGGATATTGACGGTGTAAACGAAAAACATGCCCTTTCTTAATCGAGATCAAAAAGGGGTGCCTAAAAGTCATATGGTCCTAATTTTGTTTTGTTTTGTTTTACGGCATATCAACCTCAGTGGGACATTGAATGCCGACAAGGTTTTGAAATAAATTCCTTTTTAATGGATACTCAATTTTCTCATAAACATATTTTTCTATTTAAACCATAGGTGTGACCCTAAAATGTACTATCACTCCAGCTCAGAGTGGACCAGGGAGCAATGGGGATAAAGGGGTACTCCACATTCCCCAGAGCTCCAGAATTCGAACCTCAACATCAAATAGATTTTAACTCATTCCCAGGACATTAAGACCCTCAACCACCGCTTTCTAGAACATATGAAACGGATGTTTTAACACGAAAATATAAAATGTGTTCTTATTAACAATTAAGTTCATTTCAAATAATCCGCAAGTACAATTAAGAGCACATTTTTTTATATTTTCCTGTAAAAACATGCAGTTGTATTGTTTCGAACAAATTCGTATTTTCAGTGTAAATTTACAGTGAAATAAAAATGGCGGACAAAAACAAACGGCTTACTCAAAGTGAAACAAACAAAGGGAAGTTACTCTCATTTATGTAGCTAATGTTCAGATTACCGGTGAGAGAATGTGGTTGAGTTTGACAAACCAAGTCAATTGACTAACATCTATTTAAAGATCGAAATAAGCGTGCTCAGTACTTTCTGGACAGCCATTCGCGCTTATAAGTGTTTTGCTGTGATGTCGGGTTATTACAAAATAAATAAATAAAAATACACAAAGGATAGAATGAGTGAGAGGAAGAATGCTGTCACTTGACTCGCTCGTAAGAAGAAAAGAGCAAACACTTTGTTACACAAAATTACGTAAAAAAGAAACTAATTCATTTTCGGGAATTCCAAGTTCACATAAAACAAAATGAAGGCGGGTGGTCTAATGTTTAGTCGTAGAAAATGGAATCGTCGACCCGAGTTCAATTCCTAGACGAAGCTATTTGCATTTCACATGGTTATATAATGATCTTCTTTAGATGACATGATTACTTATATAAATTATCGACTCAGGCAAATCATGTGGTGTAAATCCGCCCTGTCGGTGGGGCGTTAGAATGCACCTCTGCAGAGGGGTAAGACTCCCCCAATGGGGCCACCTGTTGGCCGTGGGTGCCGACCCGTGATGCTTAGAACCCAGGTGTATGAGCAGTTCATGACTTGCAATATTCCACTTTGGCCCTATCTTGGGCTAGACGGGTGGTCGAAGAAGCCCCCTCCGATCAATCGGCTGGTCACGTCAAGACCTCGCACCTATATAATTTTCCCAACCCCATTGCCCTTATGGCAAGCCCCAACCCCTTTTTTATCATATGGGTGCAAGAAGGAGGTGACTGGGGGTTTACATGTCCTGGGAATGACATTAAACTCTATCTGATGGTAAGGTTCCAGTTTTGGAGGTTTGGGGAATGTGGAGCACCCCTTCATCATCATTACTCCGTGGTCCACTCTGACCCGGAGTGGTAGTACCTGTTAGGGTCCCATCTATGAGTTGAATAGAAAAACATGAGTTTATAAACAAAATTGTATTATCCATTAAGAATGAATTTATTTCACAACTCTGTCGGCATTAAATGACCCACTGAGGTTGATATGCCGTAAAACAAACCAAACCAAACCATGTGGTGTAATGGTTATCAAGCTTGATTAGCAAACTATTGTTAATGAGTTCGATTCTCACTGGGTGCTCCATACTTCTGGTCTTGTACCGCATCTAAGCTACGCTTAGTAAATAACTATACAAATTATGGACGTGCGTGGTCTAATGGTCAGAGTCGTAGGAATTGGAATCGTTGATCCGGGTTCAATTCCTAGACAAAGCTGTTTGCATTTCACATGGCGCTAATACTCTTGCGGAAAGCATGAATTTATTAAATTATATAGCAGCTCTATTTTTATATTGAGCACTCTTCCAATAATAGTGCATTTTGGCACACCGTTCCAGTAAAAGCTGAAATAATGACAATCCCACATACTATATATATATATATATATATATATATATATATATATATATATATATACCAATATATATATATATATATATATATATATATATATATATATTATTGATAGATATATATTCAGATATAAGACTTAACTTTTCGGTTGGTTATTTATACCAAATCTATTTGCATTTGTGCCAAATAGAACGCACCAATTCGACTCGACTTTATTGAACACAAAATCCAGATACATTTGTAGCGAATTTAGAGCTGAATTTCTTTTATTATACATGATGGAAATTGACTGGGATAATGGCGCGAGGAAAGAAAAGGAATATTGGCATGAAGACGGAAGAATTGCTTGTTTTGTTTTGTTTTACGGCATATCAACCTCAGTGGGTCATTTAATGCCAACAATGTTTTGAAATAAATTCATTCATAATGGATAATCAATTTTTTTTATAAACTCATGTTTTTCTATTTAACCCATAGATGGGACCCTAACAGGTACTACCACTCCGGGTCAGAGTGGACCAGGAAGCAATGGTGATTAAAGGGTGCTCCACATTCTCCAAACCTCCAAAACTGGAACCTCACCATCAGATAGAGTTTAACGTCATTCCCAGGACAAGTAGACACTCAGTCACCGCCTTCTAGCACCCATATGATAAAAAGGGCCTGGAGCTTGCCATGAGGGCAATCATATAGGTGCTAGGGCTTGACTTGACCAGCCGATTGATCGGTGGGGGCCTCACCGACCACCCTCCAGCTTAAGTAACAGTCTAAGTTGAGTGTTGCAGGTCATGGCTGCTCATCCACCAAAACTCCGTCCTTAAGCATCACGGGTCGCCACCCACGGCCAACAGGTTGTTCCATTTTGGGGAGTCTTACCCCTCTGCAGACGTGCAGTCGGCGCATTCTAACGGGCCACCGACAAGGCGTGAAGAAGAAAGAAGTGAACATTGGTAAAATAAGAATGTTAGATTATTTTTATATATAAGGTGTGCTACTATACACCACTTAAATTTATAGACTAAGCAAGGTCATGTGGTTTAAACCTCAGCCGATCAACAACACGAATACGTGGCTAGTTAACTACTTAATCGCTGATACTGAGAGACGTCCATTTGCAATCATTGACGAAGGATCTGCAAGACTGAAGAGCACCAAGGAACAATCAAATGATTCGTTATTAAGGATCGCGCTCTGCTTAACACAAAGGATCTCCGCTGGACAAGCGCTTTGCTTGAAGGGTGGCCACAAAAATCGTAACAGGCGGGGATTGAGAAATGGAGCGTCATCATTTCAATAATACATTCCTAGTTTTAATTCCCTGGCCATTTCATACTGTAGAATAACTATATTCATCCATCATCATCCGTATTTATACTTGCCACAATCTTCTACATATTAATATTCTTATTTCTTAAAAAGAGGAGAAATAGGCCGCCACAGAAAAGAGACAAAAGAATGGAGACAAAAGCAACTCCAGCAAGCGTCACCGTTTGTTCGCGGTCACTGCGCCAGAGACTGGCATTCAAAAATTTGTCTGCTCAGCCACCCATGCTGTTGCAGATAAAAGGAGGGGAAAAAGTGGACGAGGCAATCGTCTTCAATAGACGGAAGGATGCCATCTAACTAAAAAAATCTTCAGACCGTTATCATCTTTCATCACCCTCTGTGTTAAAAATGAGACCGTCCAAATCGTCCAAAATGGTATGCAAAAATGTAAGTCCTGATTATATGGTGTCGCTTAATCGCCGAATTCTTGTTTCTGATGAGTGTCATCACGTCAACTAATAGTAGACCATTTCGTTTTTATTATAAAGAAAATGTCGGAAGAAACTGGAAAGGACATGCTACAGTCTGCCCTACTATTTACCTAAAGCTAGAGGAAAATAGTTAGATTCTTACCTTTCCCAAGGATATTAGAGCTATGTGAAATGTAAACATCCTCGTCCAGGATTTGAACTCGTATCAACGCATCCATTTCCTAGGACGATAGTAATCTATACATATATAAAGTGCAGTTGGTGTTTATGTATGTTCGGCTGAAACTATGAGAATAAAACAATTAAAGGCAAAATAAATATATATGTGCTTTCACTATCACTAGAGCTTGGTTTTTGCGCAAAAATGATGAAGATTTTATTTATACCTGGGAAGATATATTTTAGAATTAGGATTTGAATAGCAAGGAAAGGGAAATTCATTAGTTGCATTCGTGATTAAATGAAAAACAAATTATGTAAGACTAAATCAATCAATGGATCTGCGAGACTAACTTTTTTATCATCACCCGCCGCCTTCTACCCAGGCAATGCCGGGGAGCCGCTTCTAGATAACAATAAATTACACTATATAGCATATATAAACGCATATGGGAGCGCGTGGTGTAATGGTTAAAGTCATGGGAAATGGACTCATCGCACCGAGTTCAAATCCTGGATGTGGTAATTGTATTTCACTTAGCGCTAATACCCTTGGGAAAGTTATGAATCCTACTCTCCCTCCAGCTATGGATAAATAGTAGGGCAGACAGGGCTCTTTAACCTTGGTTAGGCAACCGGTCTAGGAGAAGGAAAACTCTGAATTCAAACCTGTTAAACTCCGCTTAAAAAATTGACCTTGTGTCACACCCTGCTCGTGCGGAGGGGTTGGTAAATATATATAAACGCCAACTAACCTTACAAGAAATGCCGAGGGGGACAATGTTTAAAACCAAGATAATGTTTTGGCCATCTTTAGAAGATTGGACTTTTCATATGCCATACATTTGGTGGAATAGCCTGAAGACAATTCTTGGATTGATTTAGTTTCTTAATTCCCACATGTGTTCGATGTTCGATTTTTAAATAGAAGACAGTGTTCTTGATTACCATTCCTTTGCGCCAAATCCCTTTTGTATATATCGATTATATTGGAGATTCTTTCAGGGTAAAAATAGTCTACTGGGTATGGTGGGTAAATTGTGCTTTAAACTATTGGAAAATGAAAATAACACTTACATCTAATTTTATCTGATATATCTGGCAAAATTACATGAAAATATCTTGAAATAGTATAGATTCAATTCCTTCAAAGAAATCATCATTTTCTGCAACCATTGCCTCAAGACAAATTCGAAATCTCCTGCAAGACTTTCTGTTGTTTAAATTGGTAAATGCTGCCGATGTACTTACCTTAAATTCTTTAGTGTTCACCGAAAGTTATGTTGGCCTCTCGCCCAACTACACCGTACACAAAATAATTAAGGATATTTCTATCTGGGTAGTTATGCCTCCAGATAATAGGGGTGATGAAATTGCAGAAATATTCAAACAGCAAAGACTAGGTTCTCGTACCCGTGTAGCATAGTATTGAGTCCCCTTATCATACGCATAGTCTTCCAGCAGCTAACTTCTCGATATAGGCAGGACTATATCTGTAACATAATGTTCGGTGGGGTTGAACCATGAGTGTAACCTGATATGTAAATTAGCACGGAAAAGTTTTTTGTAAATATACGTGTTTGATGAGAATTGAAAAGTTTAAAGATGAATCAGCATAGCCAATAGCATTGTTTGATTGGACGAGCGATGAGAGGTGGCGAAGTGGAAGAGACGTAAGAATGTGGAATTGAGTTTTTTTAAATTCCGTTTAAGAAATTGACCTTGTGTCGCACCCTGCTCGTGCAGAGGGTTACACACACACACACACACACACACAAATATATATATATATATATATATATATATATATATATATATATATATATATATATTTGGTACAGGAGAACTTATATAATACTAAAAGTGGAGGAATCATATGTATATAGGGGGTAATATTTTATTATAAAATAAATTTTAAAATAAAGGGAATACGAAGGTCTTTTCGACCGGTACTTTTTCAAGTATAATCACCGGTGACGAATAAAAGTCAGATTGTAAAAGAAATATTCTTTAAGAACGAATGGGGGTGAACCAGAGGGGGGCAAAAGAAAAATAAGGGGGAGTATGCATGAACCCTAGATCGAAACAGGGTTAGAAATGTCACCCAATAAATAAAGGGAGTGTTTTGTTGTTTGTTTGCACAGAGTAGGGCGAAAGAAAGAAATATGGGCAGCTTCAAGGATGGTTAAGTGCTGTTTGGACCTGGCTCTGTGCAAGACAGAGAAACACTCGTCTGTATAGTCGGCCCAACAAGCATTTATAGATGACAAGTGTTCAGCTATGGTCGAATCATATGCTTGGGAATGCCTGGATGTATTATTAGCAATAGCATTGCGAAGTGTGCGTATATATATATATATATATATATATATATATATATATATATATATAATATATACCCGAGTAAAGGGGTATATAACAGATATTGATTTAATGCTATGTGGGAACAGGAATGAAGGCATAAAGTCCAGATTCCTAATTACCACCCCAAGCACCATGAGGTGGCCTAGATGTTTATTTTTTGTCATTACCAGTACATCTTGTGGACACAGAGAAAGCTAATATATTTTGAATTGCTTTTATTCAATTCAGAACATGCTTAAACAGAAGAAAGATTTTTTTAAATGAAATTTTTTTTAAAATAGCAGGACAGACTGGACTCTTTAACCATGGCTAGGTAACCAGTCTAGGAGAAGGAAAACTCTGAATTTAAACCTATTAAACTCCGCTTAAGTAATTGAAGCTTTGTCGCATCCTGCTCTGGCAGGGGTGGGTAAATCTATTAATAATGGAGATTCGCTTCCGGTTTTTGTCTGTAACAAAAACTACGTCACTGCTTACGTCACTATACCCGAAATCGTAATAACTTAGAATAAATACACTCAAAATTTGAGCATGCACCATTAGACAACATTACCACCCCAAACACCATGATGTGGCCTAGAGGTTTATTTTTTGTCATTATCAGTACATCTTGTGGACAGAGAGAAAGCCAATATATTTTGAATAGCTTTTATTCCATTCAGAATATTTGC